>JASDQU010211546.1:1091-17008 GCA_032191745.1 Picea mariana | reverse complement strand
AACGTCCATGGAGGTAGAGGAGAAGCGTTGGGAAGGAACAGATCCTAACCATCAAATCCTAGTGCAAAGGGACAATAGTCATTCGATCTAAGGTAAAGTGCATGAGTTTTAACCTTTGTGTGCATAGGAGGGTTGACTGGCCAAGGTCCCGAAGACCCAAAGTAGGTTTTTTCCATTGATCGCCAGGAGAGGTAAATGTCAATAGATCAAATTCTACGGGTGAATGCACTTCGGAAGAAACAAGTGTGTAGAATCTTGAAACTTCCAAATCCCAGAGATCCGTAGAGCTTAAATGAATTTGGATCATTAGATCTAGAGGGCACGTGGCGAGAGATCCTAAACTTAGGATGAAAACACTCTGGGAGAACACGAAGGAGAAGAGTTTGAAATCCCTGAAGCACGAACTGTCGGAGTGAACGAGACCCATCGATTTGAGGTGGATGCGTCACGCTTGATCTAGAACTTTAGGTATGAAAGACTTCGTAGGAAAGTAGAGGGTGAAAGCATTGAAGTCGTGAAGTAGAATCTAGACCGTTGATCAAGATGGGAGCTGAGGGCCATTGATCTGGTGCTTGGTTGAAAAGTGTTGAAGTCCTAAAGAGGAAAATGGTTGTTTCTTTGGAGAGGACGTGTGGAAAATGATCTTCCACTCCGGCAGAAAGAGAAGGTAATAAACGAATAACTCTCGAAGGCTGGAGGGTCGAAGTTCATCTGAACCATCCGTTTGCAAGGGACATGTGTCAGTAGATCTTCGACTCTGGGAGAAATCACTCCAGAAGAAAGAGAAGGTAATAAATGAAGAACTCCCAAAGGTCAGAGAGCTGGTGTTCATCTGAACCATCAATTTGTGGGGGACAGATGTCAGTAGATATCCCACTCAAGGAGATAGCCACTATAGAGAAAGAAAGGTTTGAGAGTTGAAAACTCTGAACGTCGAAGTCCTAAAGAAAATCACATCTGTTGATTTAAAAAGGGGGAATATCTGAGTCCTTGGTTTAGAAGTATGGTCAAGATCATGAAATCAAACGTCAGGTGGAATTGCGGGCATATAAATTTCTTGGAATTTAAATGTTAGAGGGCGGGATGAAATTGAAACAACGGTATTGAAAAAGATACATATTGTGTCTCATGGTGAATTGCGGGGAGAAAAGTTGTTGGACTCAAACCACCCTTGTCCATGCCCGAAATCACGTGAATAGCATTCAAACGTAACCCATGGTCATATACGATGGTCGTCAAAGAAAAATTAAAAAGGGGGCTAGTTCCCCCAACTTTCCTAATTAGAGACCATGGCGAGAGGATTTGTTCCTTTAAGGAGAATGAAATTTTTACGCCCCACAGTGGGTGTGTGACAAATTGGTATCATAAAATGGTAAACAAACTTGGCCTTCTTGGGCTCATGGACGAGTCGCTTAAAAACTCTATTTAGAGTACTTTTAAAGAGTGATACCCTATATTACCTCTTTCTTAAAGAGTCTGGTTAAAATTTTATTGAGGAAAAGAATGGAACTTTCTACTGTGTGTGTGCATTTAATAAATTTGAACTGTGTATTGTTCATAAACTAATGGATTGTTAGCTAACAATAATTTTTTTTGTCAACACTCTAGTAGTCAGTAATTCATGGGAAAACTTCAAGACTAAAGGATGGTGATGTATCATGAAGTGGGGGATGGCTCCCACAATAGAGATGAAGAATCTGATGAAAAGAGGGTGGTAGAAACCCCTCCAGATCTGGCTAAAACTCTAAGGAGCCTCAGGGCCAAATTACAAAGTTGCAAGGATGAAAATGAGAGATTGATAAAAGATAAAGAAAAACAAACAAAAATTAACACAGTCTTGTTGCAGATCTTATCTGACATATAGAGGAAATTGCAGTGTGAACCTGCAACCAGTCATATGGATCGATGACATGAGAAGATAAGTCAACTTCCACTTGAGATCCAAAAACATGACCACACTAGGAGAAGTACCTCGAAGAAGGCCAAACTTGGAGGCAGGGGACACTCATCGGCAAAGTCCTCTGGAAAAAAAGATGGCAACTCCGAAGCATCTTCTAGTAGCAGAGTGAGCTCACATTCTCAAAGAGAAGGAAAGAAGCGAAAGCATTCCAAAAATCATGATCTTGAGGATTTCAAGAAATCAAAACCACCCTCTTTCAATGGAGAGATTAAGAAGAAAGAAGAGGTTGAAGCTTGGTTGCTTGGTTTAAAGAAGTACTTTAGAGTCCATGATTACTTTGAAAAATTGAAGGCTTAAATAGCCATCTTCAACCTGAATGGAAAGGCTTCCATTTGGTGGGAAGACCTTAGGAATGTGAAAGGATTCCATGAGAAGGACTTGTCATAGAATAAGTTTGAGAAATACTTTAGGAATCAATATCTGTCATAGAAATAAATGGATGGGAAGACTAAGGAGTTCTATGAACTTAGGCTGGGGTAGCTCACCATAGATGAATATGTCAATAAATTACTTGAGCTACTGAGGTATGTACCCTACATAAAGGATGAGAAGGTAAAAATGCAGATATTTATTATTGGATTACCTCAGACCTACTAGGACATGATTGAGTTTGACGAACCAAATACCTTATAAGAAACCATTCGGAAGGAGAGGTAATGTTATGAATAGTTCAAGATTCAAGAAGAAGGGATTTAAATCCTCAAGATTTAAGAATTATGGAAATGGTTCTATGATGAGCCTTCCTACTAGAAGTGTGTATCAGAAAAATTTCCCCTCTCAAAGTGGAAATAAACCTTTTAGGACAGTCTCAGGAAAGACCGATAACCTAAAGAAAGAACCCTTAAAATGTTGGGGTTGTGGAGAAGATCATGGGTTGAGGGAATTTCCACAGAGACAACAGAATAGTAAGAGAATATACAATATCCAAGAATCTACCATTGTTAATGATGTGGCTAGGAGCATGCCATGAATCTATGCAACCTTGGACAATAATCAAGCCAATCACCAAGCTTCAGTAGTGGAGATGGAAGATATGATCTCCAACCATCTAGTTTCTATTTTAATTGACCCTAGTTCTAATTTGAGTTATGTGGCTCCTCAGAGTATTGATAAATGAAAACTGCAACCAATTAGACATGTTCAGTCATGGTTGGTACGACTAACCACTGGGACCAGAAGGAAAGTGGAAGAGGTCATATCAGCCTGTCAATTCATCATGGGTGGATTGCCCACTTGAGCGACCCTTAACATACTTCCCCTGGGGTCTTATGACTTGTTGATTGGTATGGACTAGTTTGATTCTTATAAAACTAAGTTGGACTGTTACCATAAAACTTTAGAATGTGTAAATGAAGAAGGGGGAAAGATAACCCTCCAAGGGATTTAGAAGCCTATCTCAGTAAAACAAATATCATCTCTTCAAATGAAGAAGTATTGTGGAAAGGGGTGTCCTCTATATGCAATACAGGTGTTGGAATCTGTTGAGGATGACAAACCAAACCTAACAGGCCACCCCATATTAAGAGAATACAAGGACATATTCCTATAAGAGGTAGCAGGTCTACCTCCGAGAAGGGATATTGACTTCTCGATAGAAATTGCACCAGGAGCGGTGCCAACATCTAGAATGCCATATAGGATGAGTATGCACTAATTGGTCGAACTCAAGCTACAACTAAAGGAGATGATGGAAAAATGCTACATCTGACCCAGTGTATCTTCGTGGGGAGTGCTTGTCTTATTTTTGAAAAAGAAAGATGGCACACTCTGACTGTGCATAGATTACAGACAACTCAAAAAGACAACCATAAAGAACAAGTACTCCTTACCAAGAATCGATGACTTGTTCGACCAATTGGGAGGTTCTTCCATTTTCTCAAATATTAACTTAAGGTTTGGATACCATCAAGTCTGAATTAAGGATGAAGACATCCACAAAACAACTTTCAAGACGAGGTATGATCACTATGAATTCATGGTGGTGCCATTTGGGTTAACCAATGCCCCCGCCACTTTTATGTGCTTAATGAATAATGTACTCAAAAAATTTCTGGACAAATTTGTATTGGTTTTCATTGATGATATCCTAATATACTCCAAGAACAAAGAGGAGCACAAAGAACATCTTAGACTCATACTTCAAGTACTAAGAGAGCATCATCTCTACACTAAGTTTAGCAAGTGCAATTTTTTCTAAAAGCAAGTCCATTACTTAGGCCATGTTATTTCTAAGGAAGGAGTGGCAGTAGACCCTGACAAGATCAGATCTATTATGGAATTCCCTACCCCAAAGGATGTATCTGATATCAAATCCTTCATGGGCATAGAAGGATACTATAGAAGGTTCATAAAAGGGTTTTTGAATATTAGTTGTCCAATCATTGCCCTTTAGAAAAAGGGGGTTAAATTCACTTGGACATCAAAATGTGAAGAAATACCCATGCACCCATGATGAAGATTGCAGACCCAGATAATGATTTCCTCTTGTGTACAAATGCCTGCAAGGAAGGACTGGAAGGAGTCCTTATGCAAGAGGGACGTGTAATTTTCTACGTGTCCCGGAAATTGAATAAGCATGAGATCAATTATGTGACCCATGACCTAGATCTGGTTTCCATAGTACATGCTTTAAAAATGTGGAGACACTATGTTATAACCCTAATTTGCACCATACATTCTTACCTGGCATCAGGCCATCTCAGATCCCTTGTTTGCCAAAGCACTGTTGAACAACTCTTTAAAAAACCTCTTTTATAAGGGCCCACGTGCCCTACTCCATTACTGCATGCATGTACATGCTAGCTGGCCTAAAATAGCCCGCGTGGACCTAAAAAAGCATGAAAAAAGGAAAGTTGTTGATGGAACACACAGCTTTGGGTGAGTTAACTAAAACTCTCGCCCATGCATGGCCGAGGGTTCGTCCAAATACCTAGCTTCTTCTAGCCTATAAAAGAAGGGTTAGGGGTCCCATTTGGAAGATAATAATAAGAGTAAAGAAACTCTACCCAATTGCACATTCCCATTGTCCCAACCCTTTAGCCATCCTTGTGCAAAGAGAGATACAAAGCAAAGAAGTTGGAGGACATTTGAAGAGGATCCCAGGATTAGGTTCATGGAGCAGTGGTCGGTCTCAACATTGTAAGTTGAGTCATTAAAGTTAATAATAAAGAAATTCTTTTCCCGTCCCACTATATGAGTTCTTCATAGTTTAGTAAATATATTTTTGAATCTCTAACCCATTAGTATGTAAGTAAAATGCATGTGTAGTTTGTTGCTTGTTTTGTATGCAGGTCAGCCTTGGGAGGAGAGTTGCTAACAAGTGATCAAGCATGAAGAAGGATCGACATTGAACGTCCAAAACAAGGTATTTTGGTCTAAACATGTATTTGCTAAAAAGAAATGGGGATTAGGTATGGGGATGAAGGTAGAAAGTAGGTCTCTTTTGGTCATATCTGCATGCATAATATAACCCTATTTGCTAGTCTTTAGGGGGATTTCCCACCACAACACACTACCTCTTGGGTAGGATATTTTTACTTATGATAGACCATTATGGGTTGAGGAACCTATTTGATCAACCAAAACTCAATGCTAAGAAATCTAGGTGGATGTCTCTCCTTAGTGAGTTTGATTTCTAAATCAAACACATCAAAGGAAAGGAAAATAGGGTGGTTGATGCCCTTAGAAGAAGTATTAAAATGATTCATCTAGTGCGGTAAGAACCTGTGAAACGGATGTCAGGGAAAGATTCAAGAATGCACAAGAAACAAATGCATTCTTCAAGGCTGTGACCTCGTACCTAAGGCAAGAGCCTACAAGGATAAAGTATAAAGGCTACTAGATGCTCGAGGAAGGCCTGTTAACTTATAGAAAAAGATTGTATATTCCAAACTGTGACGACTTGAAGAGGTTCATAATGGATGAACTACACAAGAGACCATATATTGGTCACCCAGGATATTATAAAATGATCATGGCCACTAGGAAACAATTCTAATGGCATGGATTGAAGAAATATATAGCCGACTATCTAGCTAAGTGACTAGAATTCCAACAAGTTAAGGTAGAACACCTACATCCAAAAAGTTTGTTACAACCCCTACCAATCCCATAATGGAAATGGGAAACCATCTCCATGTATTTCATCACTGGATTACCAAATTCGACCAAACAAAATGAGGCCATCATGGTCATGGTGGACAGACTAAGTAAGTCTGCTCATTTCCTTCCTCTCAAGTAAACTTGCAAGGCAGTAGATATTTCCAACATCTTCATGAAGGAGATATTCAGACTGCATGGCATGCCCAAGGAAATTTTATCTGACATAGATACAAATTTACTTCAAGCTTTTGGAAATCCCTAATGGTTGGGTTTGAGACTAAATTGTTTTTCATCACAGCCTATCACCCTCAAACTAATGGACAGCCAGAAAGAGTGAACCAAATAGTAGAGGAAATGCTAAGGATACATGTAATGTATCAGCCTAAGAAGTGGGAATACTACCTACCATTGGTAGAGTTTTCCTACAACAACGGTTATCAAGAATCCTTGAAGATGAGCCCTTTTGAAGCCCTCTACGGTAGACAGTGAAAGATTCCAATCAGTTGGAGTAATCCAGTGAAAATAATTACAATCGGACCCAACATGATGAAAGAAATGGAACAACAAGTGATCCAGATAAGGCAAAATTTGAAGATTTCTCAGGATAGACAGAAAATTTATGCCAACAGAAAGAGAACTTCCAGAGATTTCAAGACAGGAGACCATGTCTATCTTAGAGTTAGACCCAAGAAGATTTCCCTAAGAACGGAAGCCTGTGCCAAATTGGCACCTCAGTATTATGGAACCTTTGAATTCTTAGATAGAGTGGGACCTGTAGCCTATAGGCTAGCACTACCTCCCATAGTAAAGGCACATAATGTTTTCCATGTTTCATTATTGAAGAAATATGTACATGATTCTAATCATATAATTGACTAGTCTATGATCTAGGTGGAGCTAGAGGGAGAATTCCTGTCAGAACCTCAATGCATATTATATCAGAAGGAAACCTCACTCAGGAACTGAACCATTGCACAGGTCAAGGTGCAATGGAAATGCTTTGGCCCAGATGAGGCTACGTGGGAAATGGAAGATGCCATGAAAAAGGCATATCCAATTTTGTTTACTTTTGTATGTACATATCCGGTTGACAGATAGAACATCGAGGACGATGTTTCTTTAAGGGGGAGGGAATTGTAACACCCTATTTCCCCCTGTTTGTAATTATAACTATATGTGCTAAGAAACTATGCCAAACTTGAAAGTGTGAATGCTTGATTTGATGGGCCTTTGTTTAAAAGGTCAATGAATGTAGATTCTCTTATTTTAATAGAAAATGGATATGTGTTGCCTGACTGCTAAAAAGGGGATGTGATAAGAAGAGACCATGCATGATATGAAAAGGTGGTGGAGTGGACCCAGAATGGTTGCATTAACCTCCACTGAACCAGTACCTTGATGGATTTAATTTCTTAGATCATAACAACCCTCTGAACTAGGAATGAATTACAGTCAGGATGGTAGGTGGGAAGACCTCGTGAAGAGTTAATGAGGGGATGGGATAGATCGCCTATCCGTAAGGCTTCCAGATCTAACCATGGACTAGGAATTCGAGCCATATGCAATATTGTTGAGGAAGGCAATAAAGGAAGCATGGTGGGGGTAGAGGAGGGCCTGCGAAGAGTACAGATAGGATAGTCGAAGCTCTCGGGTCCAAGGAAGGACTAAGAACAAGGGAAGTGAGTTCTAATCCCACAAACTAGAGACTGATCTGGGAGAAGGAAAGTAACCTTCTTCCCCATCTATTTATGTGTCAGGAGAAGGAGAGTAACCTTCATCTCCATCTATTTCTATGTTGGTAGAAGGAGAGTAACTTTCATCGCCATCTATTTCTATGTTGGGAGAAGGAGAGTAACCTTCGTCCCTAACTTCCATTGAGATGGAAGAAAGAGATTGAATCTCAAAGGATTGTGTTCTAATCTTGGAGGTGGCCAGTGATAAAGCCATTGGCAGTAACTAAGCCTATGGTTGGGTGGAAACAAGCACCCCTTTTAGCAGTCGCATCATGCCTTATGGTTCTAATAACTGTTTTCATGCCTTGGGCTTGGAATTGGAAATAATGGTTGCATGCATGTATGTATATTCCTATAAATGGTTTCTGTATTAAATTATTAAGTTATGTGTATACATTCATTCCATCAAGAACATATACTTCTGTTTGATTTTCCATATGCTCTTGTTCAATCCTCGAAGGCGCTTTCTCCAAGTAATTACATCACCGTTCTAGAGTCGGAGTATGCCTCTTGACATAGCTACCGTTTGGTAACCTCATGAGTTCACCTTACCTTGGCTCAAAGCTTAAATCTCTATGAGTTAGGAAGGATTTCCCTTCAGACTAGTAGTCTAGGATACTTTGGACCCGTGCCTAATTCCTTAACCAAAAACCCGACTAAGAGTGGGGATTACAACCTAAGAGTTATCTGAAGATCCATGTGACCTAGATCTAGGAACCCTGAGCAAAAATAAGTTAGCTCATGAAGGTTTTGGAACCTTGGAGCTCAAAGCTCTGAGATGTCAAGTTGTACAATAGTCAGATTACCCAAACCACCGATGACTAAAGAATCTGATAGCAAGGAAGCATTGTGGAGCGAGAAGCTGAAATTAGCGGACATGCTAGTTCACAGCCCGTACTCAACCCAGGTCATTGATCTCATCAGGAGTGGGAGATCAACGACTATATTTAGGAGAGTCAAGTGAGCACTTCCCAGATTGCGAAGGTTGAACCCCGTAAGCATTGTGAACTATTGATCTATGAACGAATATCGAGGGTGGGGAATCATTGTGGAGTGCGAAGGTGAAAGTAGAGGACACGCTAGTTCACAGCCCACAATTCACCAATGTCATTGATCTCGTCGGGCTGGAAGATCGATGACTCAAGTTTGACCAAGTTGTGTGAGTGCTTTCCATATTGCAGAGGGTGAGATCTCTAATAAAGAGCATGCATGTTGGGGCCCCACAATTACTATTAATCGTCGATCAACAGACATCTCGATATTGGTCAAATCATAAACACCAGGCCTTGATCAGTTACGAGATGGTTGGTCATGAACCCTTTAGTAAATCCATGAAATAACATAAACCTTTTGTATCATCGACCTGAGAGAATTGAAAATATCAGAAGAGATAATGTTTTCAAGAGAAAAAGTGAGACCCAATATAGTCGGGCTCATAGGAAGGATGAAGTCTGAGGCATTTGAAAATCCACAAAACTTTTCCATGTCGAACGAAGTCAGAATCTAAGGAGGAGGAGTGACAACAGCTATTAGATCAGTTGTGGGGAGCAGCCTAGACCATTAGATGAGTGTCCAGGGAAGCATAGGAGAAGCATTGGGAAGGAACAAATCCTAACTGTAAGATTTTAGCGCAAAGGGATGATAATCATCTGATCTAAGGTAAATTTCACACATTTTAACCTTCGTGTGCACATGAGGGTTGATTGGACAAGGTCCCGAAGACCCGAAGTAGTTCCTGGCCATTGATCTCCAAGAGGGGTACGTTTCAATAGATCAGAGTCACCAGGTGAATGCACTTCGGAAGAAACGAGTGCGTAGAAGCTTGAAACTTTCAAAGTTCAGACAGCCAAAATGAATCTGGATCATCAGATCTAGAGGGAACGTGGTGACAGATCGTGAACTCTGGGTGAAAACACTCTGGGAGAACATGAAGGAGACGAGTTTGAAATTGTCGAAGCCTGAACCGCAGAAGTGGACGAGAGCCATCGATTTGAGGTGGATGCGTGGTGCTCGATCTAGAACTCTGGGTACATAATACTCTGGAGGAAAGTATAGGGTGAAAGCACTGAAGTCCTGAAGTATAATCTTGATCATTGATCGAGAAGGGAGTTGAGGGTCATTGATCTCGTGCTTGGTTGAAAATTTTCGAAGTCCCGAAGAGGACCAGGACCATTCATTTGGAGAGGACACATGGAAAATGATATTCCACTCTAGGAGAAATCACTCTGGAAGAAATAGAAGGTAATAAACAAAGAACTCCTAAAGGACGAAGGGCCGAAGTTCATTTGAACCATCTGTTTGCAAGGAAAATGTCTCAACAAATCTTCCACTTCAGGAGAAATCACTCCAGAAGAAAGAGAATGTAATAAACGAAGAACTCCCAAAGGCCGGAGAGATGAAGTTCATCTAAACCATCTGTTTGCAAGGGAAAGGTGTCAATAGATATCCCACTCCCATAGATAGCCACTGCAAAGAAAGAAATGTTTGAGAGTTGAAAACTCTAAATGTCGAAGTCCCAAAGAAAATCATGTCCATTGATTTAAAAAGGAGGCAGATCAAAGCTGTCAATTCAGAAGTACCATCAGGATCATGAGATCAAATGTCACGTGGAATTGCGGGGATAAAAATTTCTTGGGCTTTAAAGGTTAGAGGGTGGGCCACAATTGGAACCATGGTATTGAAAAAGAGACACGTGGTGGCTCATGGTGAATTGTAGGGAGAAAGGTGGTTAGACTCAAACCACCCTTGTTCGCACCCACAATCACGTGACTAGGGTTCGGACATAACCCACATTCATATACGATGGTCTTCAAAGAAAATTAAAAAGGGGGCTAGTTCCCCCGACTTTCTGAATTAGAGACCATGGCGAGAGGATTTGTTCCTTTAAGGAGAATGAAATTTTTACACCCCACAGTGGGTGTGTGACATCAAGAAACTTCTCATGATATTTCACTGTTATATTTTGGATGTAGCAATCATATGATATGAGACAAAATATTAATTGTATATTTGGATGAGTCAGTGAGGAATGAAGTCAATTTGGGTTCAAATAATATTCTAAAAGTCATGGAAAAAGAATGGTCAACATCTTAACCAAACAAGGTCAGAAAAGACACATACCAGATGTGTATTATTCCCCAGGTTTGAAAAAGAATCTTATTAGTGTTGGCAAACTTACTAAAAAGGGTATGTTGTAACATCCCCACTATAATCCCCAGTTTAATTAATTCTTATGTGGATATAATATGTGGCTACGGCCAAGCGATGTAATATGTGAATTGTATCTCTATGTTTTAATAATAAAATGTGATGCCAGTTGCTAAGGGCACATGGACAAGAGATGGGGGATGAATTAATCCACAAGAGGGGGAAGTGTCTAGGATTATAGCCAAGAGGGGTCCAAGGGGGAAATACCCATGTATATTAGCTCAACCCATTTTCCTAAATTTTATATTTGTATATGAACCTTCCCATTTTTGATTGAGTGTTCCCAAAGCCAATCATTGAATACATGTAAGAGGGTGGTTGTGAGTGGTCATATACCAGAGTTATTGGGCACATGGGGATTGAGTACAATCATATTGGGGAAGAGTGTTAGAGAATAAAGGAAAGACAAAGGGAAGAAATTTGTATGGGTTGGGACAACATTTCAGAGAAGGAATTTTGTGTGCATGAAGAAAAGGAGAGAGAAAGAAAGAGAGCTTGGAGCGGGTGCAACCATGGAGAGTGAATTCTAGAGAAAGATAGAACATATTTGAAGAATTTTGGAGATGAATATTGAAGATATAGGTTGCTAGGCCCGAAGAGTGAACTCCAAAGTGAGTTGCACTGTAACAACAACTATTTGATGTTGGTTTGTTGGTAGTTTTTCTAGCAGCAAGTTCCCTTGAGTTCCCAGCTGAGACATTCCTAGTTAGCTATGCTAGAGAAACCTTGATACAAGAATGGCACATTCCTTGGGATAACACTGATAAATGGATGGTAAATCCCTTGGTTTATCCCTACTAAATGAATGGTGCATCCTTGGGTTGGGCAGGTCCGGAGGAAAAGAGATGGTAGAAAAATAGGGATAGCTATAGGAGAATATCAATTGGGATATACATTTTATGAGATGCAAGTGTATTGTGAGAGACCACCCTCTTTTGTGGATTACTAGCCTTAATTTGGGGGTGAATGGCTGTTTAGATTTGTAACAGTCAGTCTATGGTTGGGTGGAACGTTTGTCCCAAGTACTTGGTTGCACCATTCTTGTTTAAAGATAAGTGTTTTATCTTGTTGTTGAGTTATTTACATGTGTTATCATTGTGCATGAACTCTTCGTGAATGAGAATGACTTATATGATGTTGTAATGAGCGATCTAACTCATTTCATGTCAATTATTAACATGCTTTAGATGCATCTATTTTATGGTTATAGACAGTAGCTAAATTTGTTTTAAATTTGTAGTTGTAAGCTACAAGAAATCTACTATCAGTAAAATAATTACTTTAGTTATTAAAAAAAATATTTTATGTCTATTCCGCACCGTAATGTCCCTTGGTTGGGCTAGGGAACATTACATTATGGTATCAAAGTTGTAGAAAGGGAGATTTTTTTCTATTGCTTCCTAGCTTGTGTGGATGAAAACATTACAAAGTGGTATCAGAGCCCAATTTTCAACGCTAAGCATGGATGGGTCGCGTTAGAAGAATGTTGAAGTGGAAATTCATAGAGAATTAATTATGGAGTATGTCTGCAAGTTGTTTCATTAAATTATTGTAGTAAAATTGAGAGAAATTTCATGGTTAACGTGAAGAATTGAACCTCTTTGGAAATTTCAAACATAAGAAAAATAAAAAAAAAATTGGGTATTTTTCCATACGATGACATGAACATGATGTGGAGGCCATGTGTCTGTTGATGTGGTAGAAGAAATACATGTAATTCCATGGTGGCAGGTACATGTTGGATGGAATGACATCCGACAGGTGATGTGGAGCCATGTGGTAGGCTAACTGTTAGTCCCATGAAACCACAATAAGAATTGGAAAATCGGCTAAGTCCTAAGGATCTATCAAACGAACGGGTGGATGGAGTTCCAAGAGTAAAAGAAATATGAGACCACCCAAACCCACGGTGAAATTTCAAAATTTGACTAACTACCAAGACTCTAGGTGTGAAGAGCGTGGCGGGTGCATTGAGATGGGAAGGTTACAAGATTATGAGTCCGTGAGTACGCGTAGATGGAAAAATTGTTTTAGTGTTGAGACTTCTCAGATGAAATTATGAAAGGAATGTTACAATATTATGAGTCCTCGAGTCTCCATAGATGGAAAAATGGTTAAGTGTCGAGACTTCTCAGACGGACTTATGAAAGAAAGGTTACAATATTTTGAGTTCGTGAGTCCACAAGTCCATTAGTCCACGAAGGAAAAATAAGTTAAGTGTTGGTGGCATGTTTATGGAAGGTACGAAGATAGGCTATGATTCTGCAAGTCCTCAACCCATGAGCTCGTGAATACAGTAAGGAATCTAAGTATAAGTGCAAAGTGAGTGCAAAGGAACTAGGGTGTGCAAATTGCATAACGCGAAATACCGAAATGAAGAAGAGATATTACTTAGATCTGTGGTGAATCCATTAAGACATATCAACTATAGAGATCTAAGAAATAAATGATCAGACAGTTGTTGAGCGTTTCTACTATGTTGCACATGATAATGAATATTCCTTCACTATTTTGCCACCATAACTTTAAGTTCAGAGCTCAGATTGGAGAGAATGAATAGACATTGGAAAGTTGTTTAAAAAATGAATGCATTTAAAGAGTTCTACTTGGAAGTAGTGCATTAATATTATTCATAACTTAAAATGAAGAATGACATGTAATCTAACTGATAAATATTTTGCAATATGCTTAATTCTAACAAAAAATCATTTCATGCACATTCTTGCAGAATTAGAGATACAGAAAAGCATACCTTAGTGCCTACATGAGAACTAGAGACATGGAGGATGCTCAAGGGTTTTACAACCATGAAGAATAAATTATAGGTATTCATACTATCATGGGTAATTTTGATATTGAGTCTAATGGGAGAAGAGACAAGAAGGAGTCTGTAAGTATGAGAATCTTGCAAAAATAAGTGCAAAGCTATAGGGTCGATAATGGGAGGATCATGAAGGCTCAAGAAGAGATACTTCAAAGCCTAAATAGGCTACAAAATAAATTTAACAAGGACTATAGTACACAGAAAGCAACTAGTGTTAAACAAGTATCAACATCAAGATCCCATAGAAAAAAAGATGATCATGGGAATGATAGGAGGTCAAGATGCATGAGTAGACGTCATCATTGTCTAAGGAATCCACCAGAATAACTCATGCAAATTCAGGTCTAGGGAGTATGCCAAGTGTATATCATGTTCAGAGGAAAATGAGAATACCTGAGGAAAATATCTTGTAGGGTGAACTCAGGAAGATTAAGCCACCAACTTACGATGGCAAGCACAAGAAAGGAGATTATGTCGAGGCTTGACTATTGGAAATAAAGAAATATTTCCATATACATGATTACCCATCCCAGTTAGAATCTATAATCTATTCCTACCAATTGCAAGTGAAGGAAACCGTGTGGTGGGATCAACTTAAGAAATCCAAGAACCTTGATGAGAAAATAATCTCATGGAGGTAGTTCAAGGAATATTTCCAAGAGAAATACTTGTCTGAGCATTACTATGAAAGAAAGATGAAATATTTCTTTGAACTCAAGTTGGGAACCATGGAAATGGAGGAATATAAGACATGGTTCTTTGAATTGTTAAACTATGTTGACTTCATCAAGGATGAGAAGGTCAAAATCCAAAGTTTTTTGAGTGGGTTACACTATTTCTATAGTGATAATATTCAATATGATAACCCCAAAAACTTAGAGGAAACCATAAGGAGAGAAACACATTTGTAGGATTAGAGAAAAGGAAGAAAAATTTTCCAGAAAGATTGGAATGACAAGATGAAGGATAAGAAGGATCAAAGAAAGAATGGTTTTAATCCACCCTTTTTCAGAAATAATTTCCAAGCGAATCAACATGGTCAATTCGCAAAAAATGAACACAAGACTGCATATTCATTTGGAAAAAGGCCAAAGCATCAACCTGTTCAATGTTGGGGATGTGAGGAAAATCATCTATATAGGTATTTCTCTTACAAAGGAGAAAGAATGGGGACTATCCACAACATTCAAGAGAATGAAACAGTGGAAGACATGGGTATTAGCACAATGTATCATCTAGATTCAGATGGGAAAACATAGAGGACTAACATGATAATTGAGGACATGCTTAGAATGTATGTGATGGATAAACCATCAAGTGGGAAGATTATATTCATTTAGTTGAATTTTCTTAAAAGAGTGGGTTTCAAGCCTCATTGAAAATGAGTCCATTTGAGGCATTGTATGGTAGAAAATGTAACACACCCGTGAGGTGGGATAATCCAATATATAGAGCATTTGTTGGGCTAGAATTGTTAAAGGAAATGGAAGAGAAGGTGGTAAAAATAAAGAAGGATTTAACGGTTTCGCAAGATAGGAAGAAAAATTATCCAGACAAGAATAGAGTTTTATGAGATTTTAAAGTAGGCGAACATGTGTTTTTGAAAGTGAAGACAAAGAGAAGTTTGCTAAGATTAGGAAGTTTCTCGAAGTTGGAAACGAGATATTGTGGACCTTTTGAAATATTAGAAAAAATAGGGCCAATTGCATACATTCTAGCATTTCCTACATCCATGAAAGTGCATAATGTATTTCATGTATCATTATTAAATAAGTGTGCACCTGATCCTAACCACATAATTTATTGGAATTTGATCTTGGTGGAGCACAAAGGGGATTTCTGGGTGGAACCAGTACACATCCTAGACTGAAAAGTCAAGGTGCTCAGGTGTTAAGCCCTAATATTGGCTCATTTCCCCTTAATTGGGGCATATTATATTAGTAATGTTATTTTATTTATGTCGAATTTAGGCCATTAGTTGTAATTATACCTCCTAGTCTCCTATATATACCAAGGAGACATTTTCATTTTGAATCATCTTGTACTTGAACATTTAAGTGGGGTAAAAGGAGATTGCCCCCTCGAAGAGGCT
>JASDQU010211544.1:371-11786 GCA_032191745.1 Picea mariana | reverse complement strand
ACAAATTCCAAATCCACTTCTTCCTCCGCATGTAAGATTCGTGATATTTAAGACGGGAAAGGTGCAAGAGGTGCAATTCATCGATTACAACATCCAAGACCACGGTCAGTTCCTATCCCTATCCTTTCACAATTATGCGAGAATAGTCTGAAGTGCAGTCCATCAAGAGTTAGTGCTCAAACAAGATTGGGCCAAACCTCTTCAAAAAAATTTCATCCTATATTTGGTTTATTTCCCTCACTTAGGGCATAGTGCCACAATGACCATTTGCATCTTCTTTTTCCTTACTCACCTACACGGTGGGTACCTGTGGTTGGAGGGATATATCTGGTCAATGAAGCAGTAATCAGATGAGTTACTAGTCTACCCATGCATGGCGATGAGCTGAAAAAATATTTAACTTCTAAAAATTCCACCCAACATGAATTCTATGGCACATACAATACACGTTGAGGAATGCATGGGGTGGTAATTTTAGAAATCAATGACTGACTAGTTATATTTTTTTCTCAGTTGATTTCCTCTAAAATCCTATGTAACTATACAAAGGAGGAGATTTTGTTTGGACTAAACATCACAGCTGATCGATGCCTAGTAGGTGCCCAAATGGCCTCAGCCTGGTATGTACTGAATGAGTTCATTGACGATTATATAGATGCTCGGGACTCTAGGAAAAACTTCCATTGTAGTTGGATATTACTGCTCCTCTCCATGGTACTCTAGAGGCCCCCTCTAGGTTTTGAATGAACTATTGGGAGTGGACATGTCTTTGTTTCTCCTGGATTCATGCCACTAAAAAAAATAAAGGACCCTATCATCCAAAATTCCAACAACAAAACTTTTTAAACTTGGTACCGACCACTGATTCTAGAAATTGATTTGAAAATGTGCATTTCGTGCACCATTATGGATAGGTATGATGTCTACCTTCTATTTGAATATAATTCTCATAACGTGTTCATCTATTCTAGTGATGACCATGGGGTTGCGACGCTGCTATTTTTGTTCTATGTAACAGAAGTGTACATATAGAAATGCAATTTTGAATCACCGATACATTTGCAACGAGTATGAGATGAAGAAATCAAGACTCTTGAGATGTGTACTAAGAATAATGAGGATTGCAAGTGGGTTGAGGCTGCAGGCACAATGCACAGTCCCTCCTGGGGGGAGATTAAAGGATGATACCATGTTCAAGCACCCTTGAGACCCACTCCCTGTGCAATAGTCTGCATAGTCGACCCCAATTAGTGTGAAATGACAACAAACTACTCCAACCATTCATTCTACCACTCCCCCAATTCAACAGAGCCCCAGGAAGAGGGCACTAGCTGTCGCAACTTTGATAAATGCACTGGGTGTCCACATAGGTTTTCAAATATAGAATATTCTAAGAGATTTTACAAAGTAAAGGAGAGATGTAGATAATTAAGGGAGTGGAATCAAGGAATATGTTAAAGTAATAATAGTAATCAAATAATTATTTTCATATGGAAGAGTTTCACTACATGTTTTGACTAAGTATTATTGATTTTGAATTTTATGTTTTATTTATTTTGCATGAATTCAACACTTTGTTCCACCATGCTTCAAGTTACAATTATGGGACTAACCTAAAGGGTTGTATTTCACTTGGTATCATGAAATCACGAAGGGTTGAAGAATATTTAACCCAACAAAACCTCAATTAAGAGTTCACAAATGGATTTGGGCCATCAAGGACTCAAAATTAGGCATCCCCACCAAATGTGGGCCATATAAGGGGCTTGGATCCAAAAAATAACTCGAATAATAGGAAGATACCCCTAACTAGGCACGCCAAGGGGTCTAATTGAGTCAAATCAATGACCAAAGGTTAAATACAAGATGCTTGGTGGAGAGGGGAACCTTACCTAAGCAGTACACATCCCAAAATGGTGTACATATAGACTAAGGAAAAGTGACTCAAGGGAAGTATATTCAACACTAAAGATCCTTAGTAATGAGGGAGGATAGGTAGCCAATTCATTAACTAATAGGTCACTCATGGGAACAACATAGAGTTTGGTTAGTTTGCAATACCACTAAGTAGGCATAATTGTGTACAAAAAATTTAAATCCATACACTACATGCCATATATAATGACTTCTTCATCTTATAACATAATATTTTTCACATTTATTTTTAACATGACATACCCTTAATCATATAAAACAATGATCTAAATTCCAAACATTACTCGATCTTATGTCACATTCCCTCAAATATTTTATAGATATGCCAATTGACTATAATTTTTTCAATCCAACAATTTACTATAATTTTGTGTGAATCTAAATTCTCTCATCCTTTCTTTCCCTATGTAATGACATCTCCATCCTATTACCTCATTTTTGTACATTTCCTTTTAACATTCTCTTTCAAACCTTTAATCATATATAACAACAACCAAAATTTCAAAAATTCTTCGATCTAGTGTATCATTCCCTCATGTTTTTTCAATCCACCAATTAATTATAAGTTTATGCGATTTACAGTTCACTGATCATTCTTTTCCCTACCTAATAATGTCTCCTTCCTCTTCCATCATATTGTTCCCTTCAATTAACCCTACCCTTAATTGTATAAGACTATGATCAAAAGTCCCAACATTTTTTGAATTCCCTTATATTTTTCCCATCCACCAGTTGGCTACAATTTTGTCAATCCAAAAATTATATATAACTTTGTTTTTTTTTTCAAAATTCTTGAATCCTTGCTTCTTCTAAATAATGATGTCTCCATGATCTTCTCTAATATTGTGTGACTTCATTAGTTAATGATATGATTATGTGATTTCCCTATCAAATAATGTTTTCATTATTTTCCCTCACACTTTATCAATCCACTGACTATAAGTATTATAATTCCATTTGTTCCAACATGATCCAATTAATATTGTTAGCTAAAATCATATTACAAACAAAATATTAGTAATGTTATCAGACATCAAAATGAATAGTCACTCATTTAGTTATGGAAATATGGAAAACCTTTTAAGGTTTTGATGATCCTTCAACCATAGAGAACTTTCCCTATTTGCTAATAACTAGTTTAGATCCATTATAACTTTGGATTTATCATGCACCTCATCATTCTTTTATTCATCAACTTTTTCATTTATATTCTCTTCATTTACTTATTTGGTAAAAAATACAAACACTAGTTCTCTATTATTGCTTTAGATACCAACCTCTTTATAGTAAACATTAGTATTGGATACCACCCTAAACCTCTGTAAAACCATTATCTTGAGTGATTTAATGATGTATGCATCATCTTTGCTGATATCTTTTCAATCCACCAATTAACTATAAGTTTTTATGATTGGGAACTCTCTTATCTTTTCTTGTTCTATCTAGATCGAGGTTAATTGCTTTTATGTTCTCCAAAATTTATAAGCATGCACCTCCTACATAAGTGATTCTTCAAATCCATTTATTTATTTAGAAAGAAGGAATCAATACCAAAAAACTTTCTTAAAAAAAAAATCTTCTATCACAAAAAACTAATCCCCTTCTTCACATTATTCTAAATGTGAAATCGATTAAAAAATTGGTTATTATAATATCTTTTCATATTCTTCTTAATATAAAACAATGATATGAGTTGAAAACAATTTTCCATCTTACATTGCAGGTCTTGATTCTCATACTCTTTTTAATTAGAATTGGTAAAATTTTAATATAAAATATAAAAAAAAATTGCAACAAAGAAAACATAAAAAGAAGTAGCTAACTAGTTGGTTATGTATCAAAATCAAGAGAATATCTATCAAAATATCCAGATCTTGGAAGCTCTTGGAAAATACTGAGTTGGGCTGAAAATGACATAATATCTACAAAGAAGTCGTTTAACTATTTTAAATAACATAAGTCAGAATGGAAGCTATTAGAGAGAAGAGACATCATCCTAATAGGTTGTTTTCATCTTATGATCCTCTAAACAGAGGAGGAGGCTTGTCTAAACTGTTCAAATCCAAAGCTCTTGGAAAATACTGCGTTGATCTTAAAATGATATAATATCTACAAAGCAGTCATTTAACTATTTTGAAAAACATAAGTCAGCATGGAAGCTATTAGAGAGAAGAGATGTCATCATAATAGGTTGTTTTCGTCTTATGAGCCTCTAAAAAAAAGAGGAGGCTTGTCTAAACTATTCAAATCCAACCACAACGCATTGTTTTGGCTGATCTTCCCTTGTTTGATCATGCTAGCAATAGTTTTGTTTGTCTTCTCTTCCCTTGTTTGTTCATGCTAACAATAGTTTTTTTTAGAGTTTCCAATTCTACCTCCAAAGCTGAAACAAGTTCATTTTGAGTTAACAGAATGCTCAAGAAAAATTAGGAATAGTTATTTTTAGAGTTTCCAATTCTACCTCCAAAGTTGAAACATGTTTGTTTTGAGTTAACATAATGCTCATGAACAATTCCTCATGAGGATAGAAATATGCTCCCTGAACTTTCAATTTTCCTTGTAATTCCTAGAGTGGTGAATCATTCCCCTTGTTCCTCAAGTCAAATAATCCATATCCTCCAATGGGAGGAACCTGTTCTTAAATGAAACTGCAAAGTACCTTTTTCAGAGTGGAGAGGCCTACTACAGGCCTTCCACCAACCCAGAGCCTAAAATAACCACCAAAAATAAAAAACAATAAGACCAAACCATCCACCAATATGTCTTTCACTAAACGAAAGGACCAAAGTAGAAAATCCAAGGAACAAAAGAATAAAAGTAAACAAGTCCACACCTAAAAGGCCACGGAAGCCAAGAAGTGAAGAACTAAACCTAAGAAGAAAGAACACTAACCAACTAATATCCAAGGTTGAAGAGGATCCTACCACAACACCAATGCAACCAGGTAACCACTGTCAAAGGATAATACATAGGAAAATGAATATCAAATAAACCATAACCAGGAAACACGAGGGGCCAAATACCACCAAGAAAGATTCCAACAAAGTAGAGAGACTCTGTCATTGATAACCCACACTAATCCATCACCCATTGCTGCAATAATTCTTTAAAGCACTGCCCATAGAAGGATAGCATGTGGAAGATAAAGGAAGGTATCGTTGCACCTGTATGTACAGTTATTTATAATTGTAACCTCAACAGTATGTGACTGTACACTTCCAGTTGTTTTGGCTAGCTATACGAGTTAGTTAGGATTTCTTGTTTTGTTTCTTGATCTTCTTGATTTGTTGGAGCTTATTTAGCTCACCTCTTTTCCCTTAATGAATTGCACTCTACTCATTCTTGTTTCCAATTTCGTCTTCTCTGTATTATCTTCTTTGCTTCTCATTTTTTTATGGTATCGGAGCTTAGGACATAAGCCTCTTCATAGTGCCTGGGGAGCAGCCTGATCCTAAGAATAAAAGAGTTGTCTCGTAGACAAGAGCACGGGACGAAAGATTCTTCACAAAGCTTGGAGAGTAGTTTGTAGTACGCTCAAAATATTGTTGGAGATAGCAAGTGCAAGAAAGTAGAGATGCAGAAGGAAGAAACACTTAAAGATTCATGAGCATTTAAAGAATTCGTGAAATTCTTTCGCATTTAAAGATTCGTGAAATTCTTTCATCAGAAGAAAGTTTGCAGAAGAAGCAAAGGAGAATCTACAGAAGCCGTAAGATCAGTCGCGGGAACAGATATAAGCCATTAAGCAACCTCAGAAAGGACAAGGAGCGCGCAGAAGAGGCAATTTTTTTCTAGTCGTTAGATCTGGGAGAGAGAAAGATAAGTTGTGAGATCAAGAAAAGATTAAGTCATGACCATCAAATCGCATTGAAGGGAGATCGACGGTGGGGAGCCATTGTGGAGATCGAGAAAAAAAATTAAAGCATGAGCAAGTTGAGTTTATGCAATCACTCGTGGTCATTTATCTTCAAGATAAGCACGCAAAGGTTAAGCCGAGGTCACAGCTATCGAACACATATAATCAATTCATGTCCATCGATCCAAGCATGGGACATGTGTCAAACAATCCCCGTATTCGGCGATCTCGTACTCCGGGAGGAAGCAAGCAATGCTGAGTAAAGAAATCTCGATTGCCCAAAGCCTGGAATTTCATTTATACCGTCCATCGACGAATACACGTGGATGAAGGATCTTCCACTTCACTAGTTCGAGGATCAGAGAAAACACGGTGCAGTGTTGCCAGATTTTTCGAAGTCCCAAAGGCCAAAGTAAATCTCAGTCATCCAAATCAAGAGGACACGTCAAGGAAGATCTCTCACTTCAGAGATTCAACACTCCATAGATTAGCATGAGTCAGCAGACGGAAACTCTCGAACTTTGGAGTTTCGAAGAAGATCTTGGTTTTTCATTTGCAAAGGCCTAAGGATCGTTGGATACACACCTCTACGGATAGTTCACTACCTCGGCACTTCGCGAGTATTATGATTGTGATCTGTGAAAGATCTTCGAAGCCCAGAATCCTGAAGTAATTTTGAGTCGTATATCTTGACGGGTAATTGAGATCGTCGATCTCTTCCCCCAGTTCGAAGTTTCACGAGTTCAGAGGATTCCAAGGTAAGAAAGGAATATTGCCCAGAGCCCCGAAGGCACGAATTCTTGAAGTAACTATGGACCGTTGATCTCAAATCAATGAGGACTGTTGATCTTTGCATCAATTTGTTTATTCGGCTATTTGAAGGAATTGAGACCTTCACGCATCTTAATTCCCAAAGCCCGAAGGCCCGAAGCACTTGGTTTTCAACCCCCGGTCAGATGAGAAGCTGAACTTCAAATATTTTTTGGCTCTCAAGTAAACTCATATAGCCCTATTTTTCCATTAGAGGGGCTACAGTTGCTAAAGAACAAATCTCAGAGCTCTAACTCTATATATCTCATGCTCATATAGTCAGATCCAGCAAGATCGAAGCTAAAGAAGTGGTCTACCCCATGTTTTTTGGTCCGAAGACACACAAAGGATTTCCCAGACCTGGTTTTACGTGTAAGAAATAGGTGATCATGAAAATCTCTAACAATGTTTTCTGTTAAAACTTTCTCAAGATGGCCACCTCTAGCGATTTAGGACCAACACAAGGATCGATTCTTCTTGGAAAGAACTATGAATTTGATCTATTAGAATGAGATCCTTCTTACAAGAACAAGAGTGTTGGGATCCAATGAATCTTGGCTACGTAGAACTAGATCTAGTAGACCTTGTTTCCATGAGAAATCAACAAAGAACTGCTCAGGAAACACAGAGGAACATAGAGAATAAGGCACAATTTTGGATTCAAAACTCACTGGATGACTCGATTTTCTCAAAAATCATAGGCGTTGTTACTTCAAAACATGCCTGGGACATCCTTAAATTAGCTTACCAAGGAAATGCCAGGGTCAAAACAGTCAAGCTGCAGACCTTGAGGACGCATTTCGAGACTTTAAAAATGACAAAGTCTGAAAACGTTGATCAATTTATGACCAGAGTCATGGGAATTATAAACCAAATCATATTGACTGGTGAAGACATCCCCGATCAACGAATCATTGAGAAATTCCTCAGAATTCTTCCAAAGAAATTTTGAATAGTTGTTACATCCATCCTTGAACCCAAGGATCTGTCCATTTTTTCAATAGATGAATTAATGGGATCTCTACTGACACATGAGATGAGACTACATCTCAAAGATGAGTCAATAGCCAATGCCTTGAAGACTCAATTCTCCTTAAGCAGAGGGAGAGGCAGTGGTCACCAAGGAAGAGGGAGAAGTCCAAGTAACAATCACTCAAGTGAAGGTCACAGACAACAAAACCAGAATCAAAATTTCCATTCTCAAAGAGGTAGAGGGAGAAGATCAAATGACAAATCAAGCATACAATGCTATTACTACAAAAAGTTCGGGCACTATGGATCTGAATACCAGAAGAAGCAAAGATATTATCTCTCAGGAAGAGAACATGTCTCAAATCATGAAGGAGAAACCTCAGATGGTATGTTTCTATCATGCCACAACATTGAAGAACAACACAAAGATATCAGGTTGCTGGACAGTGGATGCAACAATCACATGACACACAAAAAATATTTACTTTCATGCATTGATTCTTCTATTTCATCTGATATTACACTCGGAAATGATTCCTTAGTCAAAGTTCAAGGAAAAGTAACTGTACCTATTCTCACTAAACAAAATGTAAAGAAAGACATAAACAATGTCTATCACATTCCATATTTGAAACATAATTTGTTGAGTGTAGGTCAACTAGTTGAAAATGGATATAAGGTACTCTTTGAAGGAGCATCATGTAGGATATATGGCAAAAACCCAAGTAGGAAATTGATTTCTGAAATTCACATGACTAGGAATAGAATGTTTCCCCTGACCCTTAGAACTGCAAATCTGATCCAATCATATGCACAAAGTGCATCCACTCCCAATGAAACTATGGTTTGTCATGCAATATTTGGACATCTACCCTTTTAGATTATAATCCTTCTACAKAAGCACTCCATGGTCAAAGGTCTACCTATCTTCAAAGAKAAAAATCCCCAATGTGAGTCTTGCATTCTTGGAAAACATAAGAGAACTAGTTTTCCACCGTCCTCCACTCAAGCCAAACAACACTTAGAGCTGGTTCAYAATGACCTATGTGGACCAATGCAAACAAATTCAATAGGTGGTAGTTTTTATTTCCTAACATTTATTGATGACTTTAGCAGRAAAATATGGATCTATTTTCTCAAACACAAGTCYGAAACTTTTGCAAAATTCAAAGAATTCAAGGMTGAAGATGAAAAACTAAGTGGGAAATATGTTAAGACCCTCAGGTCAGATGGAGGAGGAGAATACAACTCCAAATAATTTGAAATTTTTTACAAATCACAAGGCATCGTCATGCAATCGACAACCAGGTATACTCCACAATAAAATGGAGTGGTTGAAAGGAAAAATCAAACTCTAATGAACATGGAAAGAAGCCTTCTCAGAGAGAAATGTCTATCAAATCTATTTTGGGCTGAAGCAGTAGCATGCTTAGTTTATCTCTTGAATAGATCTCTAACCACCAATCTCAAGATGAAGGTCCCTCAAGAAGCATGGAGTGGGACAAAGCTAAATGTTTCCCATCTCAGGACATTTGGATGCATAGCATTCGCTCACATACCTTTCGAATTGAGGAAGAAACTTGATGATAGAAGTGAGAAATGATTTTTTGTTGCCTACAATGAGACATCCAAAACCTACAGACTCTACAATCCGATTTCAAAGAAACTAACTCTTAGCAGAGATATCAAATTTCTTGAAAATCAATTCTAGAGTGAGTCTGAAAATCGCCCTATGGAAAGTCAAAATCAATGGTTGCCACTTCCTAAAAACACAGAAAATTTAGGACAACAAACATAGCATCTTGCCCTTCCAAGATTGCAGGTACAAAGACAACCTGAAAGTCCTCGGGACAACTCTACTTCAAGCAGAAAGTCATCCTTTGAACTTCAAAATTAGAGAACTCGGAGCTTGAGAGAAATCCATAAGTAGTTAGATGATATTGATCAACACAATCTTTTTGGATTAATGTTATGTCAACCTACATCTTTTACAGAGGCAACTAAAGAGCCACATTGGGTTCAAGCCATCAACCAAGAGATTGATTCCATTGAGAAGAACAAGACATGGAATCTTGTTGATTTATCCAGACACAAGAAAAGTATTGGTGACAAGTGGGTTTACAAAACTAAACTCAATGAAAAGGGGTAGATTGAAAAACACAAGGCAAGACTTGTTGCCAAAGGATTCTCACAACAACCAGGCATTGATTATGGTAAAACCTTTGCTCCAGTAGAAAGGTTGGACTCTGTAAGGACTCTCTTAACCATAACAGCTCAACACAAATTGAAAGTATACCAGATGGATGTCAAGTCTGCTTTCCTGAATGGTGTCTTAGAAGAAGAGGTTTATGTGGATCAGCCACCTGGATTTGAAGTCAAAGAACAACCAGCCAAAGTGTATTGGTTGAAGAAAACCTTGTATGGCTTAAAGCAAGCTCCACGATCTTAGTACAACAGAATTAACACTTACCTGATCAAGAGTGGTTTCAACAGAAGCCAAAATGAGCTAACTCTATACACCAAAACAGATCAGCAAGGTAAAATTCTGATTGTATGTTTATATGTTGATGACATGATATATACTGGAAATCTTGAGTTAACCAGTTTTAAACATGCCATGCAATCTAAGTTTGAGATGACAGATCTTGGCATAATGAAATATTTTTTGGGGATTGAGGTTGACCAATCAACCAAAGGGATTTTTGTCTGTCAGCAAAAGTATGCAGCATACATCATTAAAATATTTTGCATGGAAGACTGCAATCCAGCAAAAACTCCTATACCCCTAGGGACAAAATTGAGCAAGCAATATGAAGGCCCTACAGTGGATTCTACCTTGTACAAACGTTTAGCAGGCAGTTTGTTGTATCTTACAACAACTAGGCCTGATATTATGTATGCATCCAACTTTGTTTCTAGGTTCATGGAATCCCCCAAATATTCTCACTAGAAGATGGAAAAAATAATTCTGAGATATGTTGCAGGCACTCTCAATTTTGGCTTATGGTACACACAGCCTGAAGATAATAATCTCTCTAGTTACACAGACAGTGATTTTGCAGGCAACCTAGATGACCGAAAAAGCACCTCAGGACATGTTTTCCAACTGGACATGAATCTGATTTCTTCGGCATCAAAGAAGCAACCCATTGTCTCAATATCTTCTACAGAGGCAGAGTATGTCGTTGCTACCTCAATTTATTGTCAAGTTGTGTGGTTGAGAAGACTATTGAATGATATGTCACATACAGAAAAAGAGCCAACTCCTATCTTCTGTGACAACACTTCAACAATTTCTTTATCCAAAAATCATGTGTTTCACAAGAAAAGAAAGCACATTGACACTCGCTTTCACTTCATACACGATCTAGTCAATAATGGTGACATCACACTTCAATTTTGTGGCTCACAAGATCATCTCGTAGATATTTTTACAAAGCCACTAGGAAAATCCGTTTTTGATTTTCAGAGACAACACTTGGGCATTATAGTGCTGATGTTTGTAACTGTTGAGTTCAAGAGGGAGTGTTAGCGATAATTGTAACCTCAACAGAATGTGACTGTACACTACCAGTTGTTCTGGCTAGCGGTACGAGTTAGTTAGGATTTCTTGTTTTGTTTCTTGATCTTCTTGATTTGTCAGAGCTTATTTAGCTCAGCTCTTTTCCCTTAATGAATTGCGCTTTGCTCATTCTTGTTTCCAATTTCGTCTTCTTTATATTATCTTCTCTACTTCTCATTTTGTCATGTACAACCTTTCGATTGTTGTATCAAGTTTCATGAATTCCCATTGAAAATATATATTCTAAACCGATCTCTTCATTGATTACTAAATTCTCAAA
>JASDQU010211542.1:2222-15594 GCA_032191745.1 Picea mariana | reverse complement strand
GTACTGTTTAGGCATTTCCAGCAGGGGCACACCATATCTTGAAGAAGAGTTCGATCCAGCCAATTGGGAGATCCTTGGGGTATTTTGACATTTGGGTTTTGTCTATAGGTCCTTGACCAACATTTGGAGGCTTTCTTGAAGAGTTATTACCATCAAATCTTCATCTACAGATTGGGACGGCCTTGAGGCAAGGAGGACGTCTTGTGATTCAGTATTTCTCAGATCTAGGGAGTTCTACCTAGGATCTAAACCCGAAACTTCTCTTAAGGGTTTATCACAGTCCAATCTTTCATTCTCAAGAGTTTTAGAGGTTTTGGAGGTGTTCTTCATACAGAATGAATTATTGATATATTCAGGGCTTTAGGAGGGAACATGTTGTATTAGGGTTTTAGCCATTGGAGGAGGAGGATTAAGTATTTGAGCTTTAGACTTCTGGGAGGGGTTTCCTTGGCCCCGATCTACATTCTGGTGGAGTTTGGCATGGTTTTGACATGTCTTTCAATTGGGCCGAAATATTGGCCTCTCATCATCCAATAGGACGTACCAGCAGCCCAGGGGGGTTGGGCGTTCACTTGTTATTGGCACCTTGGGTCTTCACATTGTATTCAGCCTTTGGAGGCTTATTTTGTATTGTCGGGAGCATTTTGTAGCAGCTCATATCATCTATCTATTGGAGACATTTGAGGACCATTCTAGATCTTCTCTATATTGTATTAGGTTCATGATTTTTCATAATAAAGGTCAGATCTATGCTTGTGTTTCCATATCTTGAGTATTTTTGTGATCTTGCATGTATTGAGTAGATCTTGTATGAACTATATAACTGGAAAAAACCCTAAGTCTGAAATGTCAACAGCTACCTGCATATCAAATAATTAATAAACACATCAGTAGTAGTTAGTGGTTTCAAGAAAAAAATTGGCTTGGGATCATTACAGTGGTATCAGAGCTCTGATCCTATCATCCTGTAAGGATTAATTCATGCATAGGTATAGTGGTATCTACATGGGAAGAAATAAGAAACAGGCAAGTGAAACAGATGCCGAAATGGAGGGTTCAAGTGAGGAAGGTGAACCCCGAGGCTTGGCTTACTTGGCAAGAGAATTCAATAAATCCATAAACCAAACAGAAAGTAAAATGGTCATCCACCTACAGGAGAACTATGACATAACCCATAAAGGGCAAGCCAAAATTACTGAGACCTTGAAAAAGGTAGATGATAGCCCGAGCAAGGTGGACGAGAACCAGACTAGGATAGTTGATCTATTGCTACAGATGACTCATAAGGGGAAAGGTCCAGAGATATATGAAAACAGAGAGACTGGTGGTTCATAGGGTGGAAACAGGTATAATCCAGAAAAGGCTCCCAGACATAACTTTGAGCATATTCCCTATCACCAGTCCGAAGGGAGCCATGGAGGAGGCACCCCACATGGGAAAATGGGTAGCAGGGCTACCCCTAGACCATACTTACCCATGTTCACATATGTATAGGCACAAAAGGAACAGGTGTATGATTTTGTTGAGCAGATGGCTCAGTGTACCAGGGAGTACCATGAGTTAGACTTGGTGATTTAGAGACAGATGTCCTTGGATCAATACTGCCAACTGAAGTTCAGAAACAAGCCCAGGCTGAACCACAGAAGCAATTATGAGTTTGAACGAAGGGAAGGGAAGATAGAGATCCCATACTTTGATGGTACGACGAAGATGATAGTACAGGCATGGGTACAAAAGCTAGATACTTATCTACAACTTAACCCCATGAGAGAGATGGAAGCCATCAAGTTTGTCACCATGTACTTGGATTGAAAAGATCATGATTGGTGGTACCATGGATTGACCACACTAGGCCACAGTCAGATCATGGCATACACATATTTCACTCAGAGGCTCATTGACCATTTTGATCAAGGGGATCCGGAGTTGCATTTCAGGGAGCTCACACAGCTCAGATAGAGAGGGGAACCAAAGGTATACATTGAATAATTTCAGAGGTTAGCAGTCATGGTGCAAGACATCTCATCAACCAAACTTATGATGTTGTTTACTGAAGGGTTGATGGAACCCTTGAAGTTTTGGGTGAAGGATTTCATGCCTACTAATCTACAAGATGCTATTTGGAGGACGAGGGACCTATGATCAGCTGCCAAACCAAAATTTATCCCTAGACCACCTCTTAACACCGGAGGAAGAGATCAAAGACCTCCTGTGAACCTAGGAGGACGTGACCCAAGGGGGTTTGACAGGGGCCATGGTAGAATAGATGAAAACACTAGGAGGGAACTGAGGAGGAAGAAACTTGGCTTCACGTGCAAAGAACCATGGAACCCCTTACACAAGTGCATGGGCCGTGGCTAGGTACAATACATAGAGGTGACTTTAGATAATGAGGAGGAGGAAGATTATGGTCAAATACAGAACATATAGGCCAAAACCACAGAGGCAACAGAAGAAGAGGTCCCAAAATAGGATAGTACGGCTGTGGAAAAATCCACTTTGGCATCTATCAGTGGGGTGCCCAAATTCAACCCCTTCAGGATGAGGGGGGCTTGCAGGGATAGAAAGTATCAGTATTGATTGATGGGGGATCCTCTCACATCTTCATTGACTCAGCATTGTTGAAGAGGAGACATATACCCACACTAGAATTTGAAGGGTTCAAGGTAGAGGTGGCAGGTGGTATCACTATGCCGTGTGACAGGTACATTCCAGGTATGAAGCTCACCTTGGGAAGGCATGAGCTAAGACAAAATGTCTATGTGATGGACCTTTCAGACACTAAAATCATCCTAGGAGTTTAGTGGCTCAACACATTACGTCCTATCACCACCAACTAAAAAACCATGGAGATGTATTTTACAGAGGAGGGTGGACGAAAGGTAGTGCTCAAAGGAATGATAGGTAACTCTTCTAGGGTAGTTATAGCCAAGAGGATGGAAGCCATCTTTAGGAGACATGAAATTGTGTATGCAGCTGAATGTAGGATTTCGGCACGTGTGGATGAGAAGGATAAGGTGCACTATACCCTAGAGATCAAAGAGATCCTTGACAGGCACATCAAGGTGTTTGGGTCGATTCCTCTAGGTGTGCCACCAAACAGGGGGTTTGAGCACATCATTGAACTAGAGGCAGGGGATAAACCAGTCATCGCCACACCGTATAGGAATCCAAGGAAGTATAAATATGAGATAGAGAAGGCCATCAAGGAGCTTCTAGACATGGGACACATCAGGCCAAGCTCTAGCCCTTTTGTTGCTTCAGTAGTCTGGGTCAAGAAGAAATATGGGACTATGCAGATGTGCATTGACTTCCAGGCCTTGACTAAAAAGACTATAAAAAATAGGTACCCTATACCCAGGATTGATGAGTTGCTAGACGAACTACATGGAGATTTCTACTTCACAAAGATTGACCTTCGTTCTAGCTACCATCAAATCAAGATGAGGGAGGAGGATATCTCAAAAACAACTTTTAGGTGTCATTACGGCCATTATGAGTTCTTGGTGATGCCCTTCGGGTTAACCAATTCCCCAGCCATGTTTTAATCTTGCATGAACCATGTGTTCAACAAACAGCTAAGGAAACACTTGTTAGTATTTTTTGATGACTTTCTCATTTACAACAAGACATGGGAGGAACACCTTCGACATGTGGACCAAATCCTGTCTATCATGGAGGAACAGTCACTGTACACTAAGGAATCTAAGTGTGAGTTTGGGATGACATAGGTACTCTACTTGGGACACATCATTGGAGCAAAGGGGGTACAAGTACATCAGGAGAAGATAAAATCCATTATGGAGTGGCCTACTCCTAAGATACTCATAGAGTTAAGGGGATTCCTTGGCATGTGCACGTACTACGGGAAAATTGTCAAGGGGTTTTCTCAACTGTGTGCACCCTTGACCAATTTGACTAAAAAGGGGGTCTTCAAATGGAGTGAAGAAGCTCAAGCTACGATGGAGAAAATGAAAAAGGTGATGAGCACATGCCCAGTCCTAGCCCTTCCATATTTCAGCCTGCCTTTCAACTTGCAGTGTGATGCCTTAGGGGAAGGTATAGGGGTCGTACTGATGCATAATAGGCACCCTCTTTCCTATGAAATTCAGAATCTCAGGGGTCTTGATATGCTTTACAACATTTATGACAAAGAAATGTTGGCTATCACACATGCACTAGCCAAATTTCAGCAATATTTGGTAGGTGCACAGTTTGTGGTCAAATCAGATCATAACAGTATTAAATACCTATTGGAGCAGAAGGACTTGAATGAAAGGCAACAAAAATGGGTAAGAAAAATATAGGCCTATGACTTTGACATTGAATTCATCAAAGGGAAGAACAATGCAGTGGATGATGCATTATCTCGGAGGCCATCCATTTTCGCCATGACAGGTATGTCAGTTTACTGGAAGGACCACTTGGTGGTGGAGTATGCAAAGGATCAGTTCACTTGTTAGCTATTGGACAGATAGATACAGGATGATAACTTCAGGATCGTGAAGGACCTCATCTATTATAAGGGCTGAATTTTCTTGGTTTCGGGATCGGCTTTCAAGGCCAAGGTATTACATGCATGTCATAACTCACCAGTGGCAGGGCACCAAGGGATTAGTAAGACATAAAGACAGGTGAGAGAGAGGTTCTCATGGAAGGGCCTCAAGGAAGATGTGATTAAGCATGTCAAAGAGTGCACTACATGCCAAGAGAACAAGGATGAGCACACTCACCCAGCAGGACTACTACAACCCTTACCCATTCTGGAGCACAAGTGGGAAACCATATCCATGGATTTCATCACCGGCATGCCCAGAGCACAGGGGAAGGACTGCAATTTTGTAGTAGTGGAAAAGTTGATGAAGTTTGCACACTTCTTCTTCATAGCCACAGACTTCAACACATCACAGGTGGTCGAACTATTTTTTAGAGAGGTCTTCAGGTTGCACGGCCTACCCAAGACCATTGTTAGTGATAGGTATAGCAGGTTCATGAGTACATTTTGGCAGGAATTGTTGAGATTAGTTGGCACGAACTTGACCCCTAGTACCAACTATCACCCTCAGATGGATGGTCAGACCGAAATAGTCAACAAATGGGTGGAAGGCTACCTCAAGAATTATGTAGCAGGGTAACATAAAGCGTGGGTCAGATGGTTGCACTTGGAAGAATACTGATACAACACTACGCATAATGTATCCATAGGCATGAAACCATTAAGAGCCTTATACAACTATGATCCAATCTCCTTTGTGGAGATTGCCTTTGGGGACAGCAGGGCACCAATGGTACAGGATTGGGTACAACAGAGCCAAAACATCCTCAGAGAGTTGAAGGATCATCTATAGAGAGAACAAAACCAATAGAAGGTCCAAGCAGACAAGAACAGAGTGGAGTGTACTTTTGAGGTTGGTGACTTAGTCTATCTAAGACTACAACCCTACAGACGGGATTCTATTAAAATAAGTGGAGCAAAAAAGATACAACCACACTTCTTTGGGCCCTATAGGATCAACATAAGGATAAGGGCCATAGCTTATTAGTTGGAGCTCCCACAAGGCAGCCGAATACACAACATCTTCCATGTATCCTACCTGAAGAAGGCCATTGGCCAACACATCATTCCCATTGAGACACTACCTCCCATGGACGAAGAAGGAGAACTTGTGTTGATTCTGGAAGAGATACTAGAGGTTCGAGGGAAGAGTCTTGGGAAGAGAAGCATCAAGGAGTATTTGATCAGGTGGAAAGATCTACCCATTGAGGATGCCATGTGGGAGAATGAACATATGGTACGAAATACAGGTTTGGAATTGCTTGAGGATAAGAAATTCCAAGCAGGGGAGACTATAATGTCCCCCACCTCTTGATGAAGAGGTTTGGAAGACTTAGTGGTCTAGGTGTCCCCACTAGGCCATAGTCTCACACTGAGGGGAAGGGTCAACCAAACTAAGGTTATATTCTTAAGTTGACTTGATAAAAAGGTGAAAAAGAGTTAAAAGATAACTCAATAAAGAAATAGAAGTGCTGGAGGTTAAGTTAGGAGTTAACCCTAGGGTTAACCTAACTCAATAGATAAATAGAAGAAAAGTATAAAGGAAAGGATAGGGCACACCTATGAGGCATTCTGGATTTTGGTATTTGCTTGTGGATGCTCTTGAGCATATAGTTTGAGGATTTTGCTGCTACAAACCCTTGTGAACAACTTAGTGGTGAAAGACCCACTCACCTTGTTCCAAGCTTGGTCTCGGGGATGAAATACTCCACCCACACAATTCTACACTCATCACAGATTCATCTATCGATCTAGGAGAGCAGCAGGGCTATATTGTTCAGGGATTTCCAGCAGGGGCACACCATATCTTGAAGAAGAGTTTGATCCAACCAATTGGGAGAGCCTTGGGGTATTTCAGCATTTGGGTTTTGTCTGCAGGTCATTGACCAACATTTTGGAGGCTTTCTTAAAGATTTATTACCATCATATCTTCAACTACAGATTGGGACGACCTTGAGGCAAGGAGGATGTCTTGTGATTCAGTATTTCTCAGATCTAGGGAGTTCTACCTAGGATCTTAACCTAACCCTTCTTCTAAGGGTTTATCACAGCCTGATCTATCATTCCCAATATTGTTAGAGGCTTTATAGGTGTTCTTCATACATAACTAATTATTGAGTTATTCAGGGCTTCAGGAGGGTGCAGGTTGTATTAGGGCTTCAGCCATTGGAGGAGGAGGATTGAATATTTGAGCTTCAAAATACCGGGAGGGGTTTCCTTGGCCCTAATCTACATTCTGGTGGATTTTGGAATGGTTTGGACATCTCCTTTAGTTGGGTCAAAATATTGGCCTCTTATCATCCAACAGGACGCACCAACAGCCCAGGGGGGTTGGTCATTCACTTGTTATTGGCACCTTGGGTCTTCACGTTGTATCCAGCCTTTGGAGGCTTATTTTGTATTGTCAGGAGCATTTTGTAGCAGCTCATATCATCTATCTATTGGAATCATCTGAGGACCATTCCAGATCTTCTCTATATTGTATCAGGTTCATGCTTTTTCATAATAAAGGTCAGATCTATGTTTGTGTTTCCATATCTTGAGTATTGTTGTGATCTTGCATGTATTGAGTAGATCTTGTATGAACTATATTACTAGAACAAACCCTAAGGCTGAAATGTCAACATCTACCTGCATATCAAATAATTAATAAACACATCAGTAGTAGTTAGTTGTTTCAAACAAAAAATTGGCTTGGGATCATTACAGGCATGATCCATGTCATTTCCCAAAGATGTAGAAGTATAAGACAATACCCAAAAGTTCATACTATAATTTTTGCAAATCAATGGGTCATGATGATAAATAATGTAGGATGATGGATATGATGAGAGAAATAACTTCATATACTTATAGGGTGCAAGAAGAAATGATGACAGGACAAGATGCACCTTAGTTCAACTAGGTACCACCATCATACAACAATGTGCAACAATAGTATAACAATGCATAGCCGCAATACAACAATGTGCAATCGCAGTCTAACCCCACACAATATAACCAGGTACCTTAGTACAGCGCACCATGAGGAGATCGAGGTGGATATAGAGGTGGAGGATGAGGAAGAGGAGGATTTGGATGAGGCATAGGTCTAGTAGTATGTCACAACTGCCAACAACCAGGACATTATGCAAGGGAGTTTCCACTTCCACCAATGACATGTATGTACTGTCGTGCAACAAACCATGACACATAAGTCTGTCCAACACTCTTGGGAAATATCCAAGAAAAAAGGAACCAGAACAAGCAAAATGTCCATTTGATTTCTGCAGAAGCCAGGGAGGATGGGAGAAACATCAGTATAGTCACTCGAGGAGGAGCTAAGATAGGAATTAACATAGTAAAACAAGATGCAACACAACACCAATGGGTTAAGAAGAATATTGAGCCACAACAATACTTTGATGCATAGAAAGAAAAGGAGACATTCAAGGAGTCTAGATAGGAGTTTCCCAAGAAAAATGTTGCATCTACATTAGCGATGCAACAAACTCAAAAATCACCAATGTACAAAATGCCCTCCTCAATGGACCATACCAGTCAAGCACAACCTTTAGAGAAAGTAAATAACATAAAAACTTTTCTGTAATATTGTGTTAAGTTATTGAAGGATCCATCATCTATTAAGATCTTACAAAATATGATAGAAAGATGTAAAACAAAGGTAGAAGGGAAATTAGAGTAGAAAACAATCAATCATATCCATACAAGAAGAAGGAAACACAATGAATTCATACTAAATTGTGGAATTCAACATGGGTGATATTATACTGGACTTAGGCTTTGAATTAAATGTCTTACCTTAGAAGACATGGCACAGTGTATGGGAGAACCCACACTAGGCTATTCACCTATCCAGTTGAAATTAACAAATCAACATAGAGTGTTACCAATTGGAAGGCTTAAAGGTGTGACAATATATTTCGATGGAGTGTGCACTATGGAATATTTTGAAGTAATAGAGATATTAGATGGCACAAAAACTTACCCAACATTGCTTGGATTGGATTGGGCATTTTATAACCAGGCCATAATCAATCTGAAGATAAGGAAAATGAATTTTGAATTACAAGAATATGGAGTCATTGCACCATTGGATCCTTCAGAAGGAGAAATGTTTTTAGAGCCCACTTGTTTGGATCTAGAAGAAATAAACTAGTTGTACAGAACCACCACGTGTGAAGAGGATTATGTCAACCCAACTAAATATGGGGTACTTAGCTGGAGAATAATTAAATCATGTGCTTTCAACTCATATACAGGTTTGGAGAATTGGAAACAACAATTACATGAAGTTTCCACAAGAAGGTGCATAAGAATATACCACACAATATGATGGGTTGGTACAGAGATAATAGAACCTCCCAGCTTTCATGGGGTAAATGACTTCGAGAAATTTCTGAAAAAATATGAAGATGAAGTACTAGAAAATTATAGGCTCTTATCCCTAGATATTGCACTCAAGGTCGCACCGACAAGATGGTGAGGTGCGCAGAAAGAAACAATTTAGGATTGGTATTAGCGTAAATGACTACTACACATTAGATTTGGTGCAGAGAAGGGGAGTAATAAAATGAAGATATATAATGGACATGGAACACCAGTGGAACACTTGGAGAAGTGTTGAACGCAGTGGAGGATGAAACCACTAGAGGAATGGCCCCATCACTTTATCCATACCTTGGAAGGAATTCCAGGGGACTGGTATATAGAACAGGAGATGCACAAAGGCACTACATAATGGACAAGCTTACAACAAAATTTTGTAGCAACCTTCTCATTTGAACATGAGAACCCCAACATTGATTCAATACTGAAGCGGATACAGGGAATGATATTTATTAATGAACCAAAAGTTGAAATCATGACAGAATATCAACAACATAATAGACAGACAATCAAAGAACCACTTTCATGCTATCATGTTGAATAGGAAGCACCAGATGAAGATTATCGATGAAACATTCAGATTACAAAAATCGAAGGAGAAAGAGAGGTGGAAGGCCCGTATCTAGAGTCAGAAGTATTTTTTTCACCAATAAAAGTTAATAAAGTCAACATTGGGATAACTGACAATTTTAAAATGGAAAGTATTAGAGACTATTGGGATGAACAAACAGTAGAAAGAATAACAGAGTTACTGCGTGAATTTAACGAATTGTTCCCAATGACCTTTACAGATATGAAAGGAATAGCAGGGGAGCTAGGAGAAATGAAAATACCTCTCAAACCTGAGGCGAGACCTGTCAGGAAGAGACCTTATAGACTGAATCCAATGTATAAGCAGAAAGTGAAAGCAGAAATTGACAGAATCTTGGAAGTTAGTATCATAGAACCAGTAGATGAATCTGAATGGATACGTCATATGGTAGTCCAAGAAAAGAAACAAGGGAGGATAAGGATTTGTGTAGATATGGGGAAAATTAATGATGCTTTCTTACATGACCTTTCCCTACCCCTTTTATAGACAAGGTATTAGAGAATATGGGAGGCTAGGAAGCATATTCATTTACAGATGGATTCTCAGGTTACCATCAGATAAAAATAGCCTCATAAGACATGTATAAGACTACTTTTTCTATAGAATGGGGATCCTACCAATATACATTCATGCCATTTGAGCTAAGGAATGCACCAACCATATTTTCAAGAGAAATCATAGAATATTTTTAGGAATTCATACATCAGTTTCTAGAAGTATATATGGATGATTGGACTGTATATAGTTTGTTAAAGGACCATGTAGAAGTGTTAATTTTAATGTTGGAAAGATGCAGGCAGTGTCAGATATCATTAAACATCAAAAAATGCATCTTTGGTACACCTTTTGGAATATTGTTGGGACATATAGTGTGTAAAAAAGGTTTACTAGTGGACCCTGCTAAGATTGTAGTCATTGTAAATTTACCACCACCAAATTCAGTGTGCCAATTAAGAGAAACACTAGGATATATAGGCTATTACAGGAAATTTGTAAAGGGGTATGTGCAGATTACTGCACCAATGGAAAAACTGTTAAAGGACACTAGATTTCAATGGAATGAGGATTGTCAACAAGGATTGGACACCTTAAAATAAAAGATGGTCAAAACACCTATCTTAGTATTCCCAGATTGGGAAAAGACATTTCATGTGCATGTAGATGCATCAACCATGACACTTGGATAAATTATGGCATAGCCAAGAGCAAGGGACTTAGACCATCCTATAGCCTTTGCAAGAAAAAAATTGTCAGAATTAGAGAAGAATTACAACACCACAGAAAGAGAAGGCCTAGCCATGGTATATGAACTTCAGAAATTCAAGAACTATTTACTAGGTAAACACTTTAAAATGTTCACATACCATTCTTCCCTCAAATATATAGTCAACAAGCCAGTGTTGGGGGGGGTGAGGATATGCATATGGCTATTGTTATTTCAAGAATTTGATTTCAAATTGATAGTCAAACTAGGGAAGGTGAATGCAGGACATGATCACCTATCAAGGGTAACTAATGGAGAAGAACCTACTACCTTGGAAGAAAACTTCCCTGATGCACATCTATTTTCAGTATAGGTAGCTGATCAATACTTTGGTGATATTATTGAATACTTAAGTATAGGGATTGCACCATAATATTTTAGCACTGCGCAAATAAAAAATATGGTAGTCATAGCTACTGACTATCAACTTATTGTAGGACATTTATACAATATGGGCGTAGATAGATTTTTGCAAAGGTGTGTATTGGAACATGAAATACCCATAATTTTGACAGAATCTCATGAAGGAATAGCTGGAGGACACTCTGCAGGAAAATATACCATGTAGAAGGTATTGAATGCAAGACTATGGTGGAAAAAAATCCGTAAATATGCTAAGGGATATTTCCAGAAATATGATGTTTGTTAGAGGGTTGGCAAACCCAACAGAAGGGATGAGATTCCTATAAGACCACAAGTGACTCTGCAAGTATTTGAAAAATGAGAAATAGACTTTGTTGGACCAATAAATCCACCAACAAAAAGGTCAGGAGCTAGATATATCATTACTGCGACTGAATACTTAACAAGATGGGAAGAAGCAACACCAGTCAAAGACTGTAGCATAGAGACAACAACACACTTCTTGTTTGAGAAAGTGATCACCAGATTTGGATGTCCAAGGATTTTGATGAGTAACCAAGGCACTCATTTTATCAATAATACCATCAGGTCTATGACTGAGGAGTTTGAGGTCTATCACCAGAAGAGTACAACATACCATCCTCATGAAAATGGAACAATAGAAGCTTTCAATAAGATCTTGGAAAATTATTTGACTAAGATATACAATGTCAACGGAGATGATTGGGACTTGAAAATACTAGCAGTATTTTGGGAATATAGGACCAGTTGTAAGAATTTGACAGGACATACACCATTCATATTGGTGTATGGGCAGGAAGCAGTGGTTCCATTAGAATTTCTAGTACCCATTCTGTGCATAGAAACAATTACCAACATGACAGAAATATGCATCATATAGGAAAGGTTAATCCAATAGATGGAAATGGAAGAGGACATGATTTTGGTATGATTTCACTAGGAAGTACAGAAAGAAAGAGAGAAAGCTTGGCATGACAGACATATTAAAAGGAAGAGTTTTAAGGAGGGAGACCTAGTTTTTCTCTATGATGGTAAATTTTTTCAAAATCTTGGTAAGTTTAGAATGAATTTGGTAGGGCCATATGAAGTAAATACTATCACAGATGGGGAATCTATATAGCTAAAATATTTGGGAGGAACATAACTGAAAGGAATGATCAACGGTAGTCTACTAAAACTGTACATGGACAATGGACCTACTAACCCTTAAAAGTTACAATGCAATGAGAAAGGCACGTATATAGTGTACCATAGTAGAAATTTGGAAATAAATCTCATTAAAATAAAGAAAAAAGTAGAAAAAGATGAAAAAGGAATAAAAAAAAACTAGAAAAGAAAGAAAATACAAAATACGAGGAAATATCATGCACAACAGATAGTGGAATCAACGTGACAAAAAGAAAAAGTGACTGTACGTAGCATATGGTTGATAGGAAGAAAACATTTTGCACTAAGGGAAAGTCACAACAGAAATGCACAACGCACCAAAAAAGTGCAGTGCACAAGAGAACGAGCCAACAGTTGGAAAAGAAAAAACCAACCATTAGTGTAAAATGACGCGAAATTGGCATTTAGGAAACTAAATGAATCGTACTTGACAAGATTCAATGTGTTTATAACAACCAAATAAGCTTCTCCAATAATATTTAGGGAAATTATTCCGCCATATATAAAGTGGAAAAGAGATCCAAACAAGACTTATTGTGCATTTGCAAACCTGGGAAGTTAAGGATCACAAAGACGAGAGATGAACAAATGAATTCAAATATCATAACAACCGGATTTCAATCAGATAATTACCCACGATGGCACCTCCAAAGGTCATCGCACCAATATAAACAACACAGAAAACACAGTAGTCTCACGTCACCGTAGGAAACCGCTGAGGTGAAACAAGAATTTACACAGAGAGAAGGCATCGTCGATGTCGACGCAATTCCCTCGCCACAGGTTGAATCAATGAGCACCACATTGGTAGAGGAAAATAATAGGCCCCAACGATGACTGGGATGGATATCGACTCGCACAAAAGTGTGCAGGGTCACGAACCATTAGCCATGGGAAACCCACAATAACCTTCCAGGGCCGAAGTAGACCACAAAAAAAATGGTGGCAACAATGAAAGGAAAGAGTTTGATGGGATGAAACCACAATCCATAGTGGGGTTCGTGTATCAGGAAGAAGTACA
>JASDQU010211540.1:0-18660 GCA_032191745.1 Picea mariana | reverse complement strand
AGCTCATATTATATCTTATTCATTCTTATACATTTATTATTAAATATATTTACTATCCTTAAATGGATTATTGTGTACTGTCCTATTTATATTGGATTTTGACATAGTGAACCAACTTGGTTCACCACAGTGGTATCAGAGCGACTGTATAGAATTTTTAAATAGTGAATGCAGTGGTAGTAGGTATGATTTAAAATTGGTGGCTGCAATTAATTTTTCATTCATATGACACTGTACAAAAGGGTAATTATTATTTTAATTATCTCAATTCGTATGGTGGATTTGCAAAATGTGGTACAAATTGCAGCAAGGTTGGTGGCCCTGCTTCTTTCCTGTATGGATTGTATGGATTTGTAAATTATTATTATTATTATTGGGTTGCAGCCGATTAATTCTTAACTTAAAATGGTCAAAGGCTGATTCTGTAATGTTTTTCTGATTTCTTTATCTTCAAATTTTTGTAGTCGTGTAATTTTTTCTTCAATTGAATCTTGAACTTTAAGGGCCAAAGGACTAATTGATAATGGAATAATTTTCACCTTTCTTGCTCGTCTGGAAGGAAAAACTTCAATTTGCAGTAGAATTCTTAACTTTAAATGGCCAAAGGTCGATTGTGATCAATGATCTCTGATCAGAGAAACTATGATTAAATTTAGTGTGGCCAAAAGCCGGATTAGAACTTAGATCTGATAAAGAGATTGGCCAAATTCATGGGTTATAAAACAAAGCTCTGATACCACTGTGGTGAACCAAGTTGGTTCGCTATGTAAATATCCAATATAAACAGGACAGGACGCAATAATCCATTTAGGGATAGTAAATATATTTAATAATAAATGTATAAGAATGAATAAGATATAAGATGAGTTACAATGTGGATGAAGGCTTGTATATATACCCATGCAAGGGTGCCCTTTCATAAGAGGCATGACCTTTCATATGGCATGTCTCTTCATAATTAATTATTAGTTACTAGTTATTTATATTTACATATTATATATATTTATGTTTGTTACACTGAAGTGGAAAATGCCCTCTTTAGATGATTTTATTGAAGAACTAACCCAATATCAGGAAAAATTATCTTCCATGGGCTCTATAAAGGGTTCTGTATATCATTATTTTGTAGCAAACGAAGCAAGTGAACCAAATTTCAAAGATTGAGAAAAAGGGAAAGGCAAAAACCCCGAGTCTAGAAAGGAAAAGTTCTTGAAACCGTGAGATGAATCTTCTTCAGATCACAAAGGGAAGAAGAAAAATGAAAGATATAAATGAAGCTATTGTGAAAAAGGTTGTCATCCTAAATATTATTGTATGAGGAAAACTGTATATGAGATGGAAAAAATGCTACAAAAAAACAATATCATGGTCTTGGCAAATGCAAGGAAGAAGGATGAAGAAAAACCTACTGAAGGAAGAGGAAAATCTTGTGATGGTCATGCTTTGATGGCTGTAAAATCCTCCCATCCAATTGGATCCTTTATTCATGTGATTTGAATCATATTTGTACAAAGAAAGAATCATTCTCGTTCATCGAAGAGTGCATAGGACCTTCTATTCTCATGGGAGATGACACACCGATTGAGGTATGTGGTAAAGGCATAGTTTCTTTTGAAGGGGGATATTTGGATAATGTGTTGTATGTCCCCTCACTTTCCATGAAATTTATTTCCATATATAATATCACACATTCAGGTACCAGAAAAAATTCTGAATTCTATCCAGATTTAGTGGAGATTTCAGACTTAAAAAAAGCATCCTGGGTAGCTCATAGTGTTGCAGATCATCACTCTCGATTGTATTCCTTCTCTCATTTCATTCCCAAATATGTATGTACATAATTTGTTACTCATACTAATGAAGAGAGTAGGTTATGGCATGAGATATTTGGGCATCATAATTACAGATACTTTCAAAGTGTGAAGTTCAAAGAGGGTCCACTACATACAGTTTTAGATCAACCTGTTGGGGATTTTTTGGATGAAATAGTTGAAGAGGGTTTTGATGCTCATTATCAGGTATTTGTATCAGATTCATAGTTTTATGAAAAAATCATGGCTTCTCCATATCCCCTACCAGTCTGGGCCAAAAATACTTTGCATGATGCCCGTGAACTAGTCGACAATCCGACAGATCCAAGGAGGACTAGATCACAGTGTTTTGTGGCCCCCACTGCCTTGTATTCCAAATATAAGTTTTTTCAAATACATTGATATATTTCACTTGCATAAAATCCATTTTCATATAAAGATGCCATAGGAAACCCCTTCTAGGAAGTTGCTATGGATGAGGAGTACAGTGCTCTCATGGAGAACCAAACCTGGGATTTGGTTCCACTTCTGAAAGGAAGAAATATTTTTCGATGCAGATGGATATTTCAAAAAATTATGGCTGCAAATGGTGAGATAAGGAAGTATAAATTTCATCTTGTTGTTAAAGGTCACTCTCAAGTACATGGCATTGATTATATCGAGAGTTTTGCATGAGTTGCAAAAATGGACTCCATCAAGCTAGCTTTGGCCGTTGCGGCTTATCGACACTCGGAAGTCCATCACATGGATGTGAAGAGTGATTTATTTTTTGATATATAAAGGAGGAGATATATACGGATCAACCATAGGGGTATGTTCATGATCGAGTGATTTCACTGCAGTATTGCCCCACTAAGTAGCAGGTTGCAGACATCTTCGCCAAATCCTTCACTGAGAAGAAATTCTCTGACTTGTAGGATCTTTTGGTTGTGGTAGAGACAATTGGGTAGAATCTCACAGTTGGAATTTTTTTTATATCCTCTTTGTTTTTTTCAGGGGCGGTGTTTCCTGTGAGGTTTTCCCTCTTTCCTCATTTTATGAGGGGTTCGTTATTGTATTGAGTACCTAAAATGGCCTAGTAGTTGGGACTCACAATTTCTTATTATGTCACTACAGTTAGGATTAAGCGGGGGTTTTAGAGCATAATCCTAACTTCCCTTGGTTTATTACTTTTCTTAGGCACCTAGACCTTGGTTAATGCATCCCAATGCATTTTTCCTCACTTGAATCGACTTTCTAGAGAGGGTAGGAGACACCTTCCTTGATTTTAGGGAGTTTTCCTTAAGTTTAGGGAGTTAACTTTGAGTTATTTAGTTATAAATCCACTTAATAACTCCTTTCCAACCTCCATGCAAAATTTAAACACCTAAATAAAGGAGATCACACTTCCTCCTTAAATCAAGGAAATTGTCCCTTGATTTTAGGGATTTACCCCCTTTCTTTAGTAAACTTGCATGTTTTGCATGTCAATTATGGATAAGTCGCACTTTTCATCATATCATACTCATTTTAGGTGTGGTTTAACTATTTTATAGGTTTATGCATGTGCTTTAGCTAATTTTACACAACTTTTAGTGGCAATTGCTATTATTAGTGACAAGATCAATTCCTCTCTACATATTGGATTTATCTCATTGCAATTTCGAACATATTGTGAATACATTAATTCTTGTGGAGTAAATTCTTCTCTATCTCTCTCTCTCTTTCTTTTTTTTTCAAATTTATTGGATTAGTATTATTTTTCTCATTGAATTCTAGATCTCTCGGGTCTCACAATTTTACATGGCATCAGAGCCTCAAGGAATTTGAGGGAGATGTATACTAGTTTTATTTGAAGGTGAAAGATCATCAAAGAAGATAGAAAAAATAAATGGATCAACACCTTCAGCCCAATCATGTTGTCTTGAATCCATTCAACTACGTTGAATGGAAAGCCGAGATCACCCTTTCTCTTCGAGCCAAAGGTCTCTACCGGATAACAATGGGTACATAAGTTGAGCCAACAAATTTTGTGGAGATGGAAATGTATTTCAAACGAATGGATGAAGCCTTTGGGCTGATATGTATATCCATATCAAGATACTTGATGTTCCATGTCGACACTGCATCATCCCCCAATGGGGTATGGACCAAGTTGGAAGAGTTGTTCGGTAAACAGGATGAACTTCGAGCCTACAATTTGGATAACGAGCTCATAGGTTTGAATCCATCAAATTTTGATACTTTGCAAGAGTATTTTACAAAATTTAAATCTCTTTTAGTTTAGCTAAAAGATTGCAAAGTAGTGAAAAAATATGAGTATCTCATCCTTTCCATTCTCTCAAAACTAGGTCTTGATTATTCAGTTTGTGTTTCCTTGTTTCATGCTTCAAGATTAACAACTCTGAAGTGGAAAATGCCCTCTTTAGATGATTTTATTGAAGCACTAGCCCAAGATTAGAAAAAATTAGTTTCCATGGTATCTATAAATGGTTCTAGATATTATTCTCTTTCAGCAAATGAAGCAAGCAAACCAAATTTCAAAGATCGGAAAAAAAGGAAAGGCAAAAACCCCGAGGCTAGAAAGGAAAAGTTCTTGAAACCAGCAGATGAATCTTCTTCAGATCAAAAAGGGAAGAATAAAAAGGAAATGTATACATGAAGCTATTGTCAAAACGGTTTTCATCCTAAATATTCATGTATGAGGAAAACTATATATGAGATGGCGAAGATGCTACAACAAAACAATCTCATTGTCTCGACAAATGCAAGGAAGAAGGATGAAGAAAAGCTGATAGAAAGAAGATGAAAAGATCGCGATAGTCACGCTTTGATGGCTTTCAAATCCTCCCCATAGACTTGTATCCTTGATTCAGGTGCTTTGAATCATATGAATACAAAGAAAGAATCATTCTTGTCCATCGAAGAGTGCACAGGACCTTCTATTCTCATGGGAGACGACACACCAGTTGAGGTATGTCGTAAAGGCATAGTTTCTTTGGAAGGGGGATATTTTGATAATTTGTTGAATGTCCTCTATATTTCCATGAAATTTATTTCCATATATCATATCACACATTCAGGTTCCATAAAAAAGGTCAAATTCTATCCAGATTCAGTGGAGATTTCAGACTTAAAAACAGGGTCTCGGGTAGCTCACGGTGTTGCAGATCATCACTCTCAGTTGTATTCCTTCTCGCATTTCATTCCCAAATATGTATGAATAGAATTTTTGACTCATACTGATGAAGAGAGAAGGTTATGGCATGAGATATTTGGGAATCATAATTACAGGTACTTTCGAAGTGTGAAATTCGAAGAGGGTCCACTACATGCAGTTTCAGATCAACTTGTTGGGGATTTTTTGGATGAAACAGTTGAAGAGGGTTTTGATACTCATTAGAGAAATTCAGATAATGATAATGAGTATGTATTTGGATCCTATTCATAGTTTTATGACCAGTTCATGGTTGCTCTGGATCCTCTACCATTCTGGGCCAAAAATATTGTGCATGATGCCGATGAACTAGTCGACACTCTGGTAGATCCGAGGAGGACTAGATCACAGTGTTTTGAGGCCCCCAATACCTTGGATTCCACATAGAATTTTCTTCCCATACATTGATATACATCACTTGCAATAGATCCATATTCATATACATAGGCCATGAGAAACCCCTTCTGGGAAGCTGCTATGGATGAGGAGTACAATGCTCTCATGGAAAACCAAACCCGGGATTTGGTTCCACTTCCGAAAGGAAGAAATATTTTTCGATGAAGATGGATATTTCATAAAACGATGGCTGCAAATGGTGAGATCAGTAAGTATAAATCTAGGCTTGTTGTTAAATGTTACTCTTAGGTACATGGCATTGATTATACCGAGACCTTTGCACCAGTTGAAAAAATGGACTCCATCAAGCTAGCTTTGGCCATTGCGGCTTCTCGACACTGGGAAGTCCATCAAATGGATGTTTAGAGCGATTTTATTCATGGATATATAAAGGAGGAGATATACATGGAGTAGCCATAGGGGTATGTTCATGATTGAGTGAGGTCACTGCAGTACTGCCCCACTGAGCAGCGGGTTGCAGACATCTTCATCAANTCCTTCTTTCCTCATTTTATGAGGGGTTCATTATTGTATTAAGTACCTAAAAGGGGCTAGAAGCCGAGACTCACAGTTTCTTATTAGGTCTCTACAGTTAGGCTTAAGGGGGGGTGTTAGAGAATAATCCTAACTTCCCTTCGTGTATTACTTTTCTTAGGAACCTAGACCTTGGTTAATGCATCCCAATGCATTTTTCCTCACTTGATTTTACTTTCTAGAGAGGGTAGGAGACACCTTCCTTGATTTTAGGGTGTTTTCATTTAGTTTAGGGAGTTAAATTTGAGTTCTTTAGTTATAAATCCACTTAATAACTCCTTTCCAACCTCCATGAAAATTGTAAATACCTAAAGGAAGGAGAGCACACTTCCTCCTTAAATCAAGGAAATTGTCCCTTGATTTTATGGATTTACCCCCTTTCTTTAGTAAACTTGCATGTTTTGCATGTCAGTTATGGATAAATCGTACTTTTCATCCTTGTTAAATTACTGAGAGGGGGGTGAATCAGTAATAGTGTAATTATAATATTTTTTCTCCAAATAATCCAAGTGTTATATCACTGTATAATTATTATCCAATAATGAGCAATAAGAAATGAACAATCACACACATACACAGTACACTAGTGTTTTGCGTGGAAACCCAAATCGGGTGAAAACTAGAGAATGATTTATCTTATATGTCTCGAAGAATTACATTCATTGGAAGAACCAACTTCCTTTGTTTTCCAGCTGCAACTAGAAGGAGGTTCCAACCCCGTAGTTTCTCAGGCTACAACCTGAGGGAAGCTCCAACTCCTCAATTCTCTGGCTACAACCAGAAGGAGGCTAGAACCCCCTATGTTCTCCGACTACAACCAGAAGGTGGCTACAACCACCTGTCCTTGCCCCGTCCAACCGCCTTGAAGTAGAAGTAGAATGATGGAACCATTGTCACATTATCACTATGATATATACTATTGTAAACATGTACCAATAAAACTAAACCATGCATCAACCATGAATCAACCTATACCTCAACTTGTAATCAACCTGTACCATAAACACGTGCATCAACCATGCACCAACCTGTACCAAACAATCTGTAATCAACCTGTACCATAAACAAGTGCAACCAACCATGTACCAAGTATGTACCATTCATGTGTCAAGTACTCATAAACTATGACTCATAAATATGTACCAACATCATCAATTATACACTTCATATATGTGTCAATTCGTCAACTACTTGTCTCAACCATGTACCCAACTTGTACCTCAACCAAAAGCCCTCATCAATTTCATCATCCAAATATGATTTGTAACTCTGTAATAGACTTGGTGTATATGATCACATACCTATAATGAATGAAGATATGAAACTGACACACAATTTTCTTCAGTTTGTTTTATGCAATTCCTCTAGGTGTCACTGCTTGGAACCTCTCAGAAATGGAGTTATGGCAAAAATGGCACACCTTGCTGAATTCTGGATTATTCTAGAGAGCGACCTTGTAGAGCGTGCCCCACATGGATTATTTGTTGAATTGATAAGAAAATGTTATAAATCATACTACAGAATTTACTCTAACCAAGGAATTTGGTATTATTGAATTTGGATCTGTTATGCAAAAGTTATGACGTTTTTACCTGAAACACCTGTTTTTGACTAGTTTCAGGACTAGCCACAAACCCTATTTTCCACAGAGTGTAACTCCAAAAATACAATGACCCACAAGATGAATTTTTTACCACGGATACTTGGATATGTTTCCTCAATGGAATAAAAATTTCACAGTCTAGATCATTCTATAAAAAATGTTATTGCGAAAATGGTGAGATGACCTGAAAAAACATACCTTAGAAAGCATCATCAAAATAATTTATCCTTCCTTCAATTCCGACCTTCTTTTCTTCACTTTCCTTAGAAATTAGGCTTAGATATCCTTTGTTTACCTCAAACACCTATAGGTATTCAATATTCTCAAGTGTGTCTAAAATGAGAGATCCTTTTATCTTATTTATACTCTCCAAGTAGCTTCCTTAAAAACATCTTCTAGGTCACTTTGTCCACTTTCCTTATTTTAGGGTTAACCCAATTCTAATTTCTCCATTAAAGTTATTATTTAAATAATTTATTTTGTATTCACTTTGAATTACAGTACAATCATCACTTCACTTTATTATTTACCTTCTAAAATCTCTTAAACCACTTTGACTACTTTAACCTTTTGGGGTTTCTAGATGACATAAGAGTGTCCTCCAACTTTGTAGGGCCATAACTCTCAAACCGTGAGGAGTTATGCAATGTTCCACATACCACCAGAAATAAAATGACATGTAATATCCATATATAATAGTAGTAACTTAAAATATATCAAAAATCATACCATTATCTATCAAACAAACGTGGGTCCATTACCCAAACCTGGGTTCTCCAACTTCACATGGTCATAACTCTCTAACCGTGAGGAGTTATGTGGCATTCCACGTACCACCAGAAATTGCATGACAAGCACTATCCATATAGGATAGTTTCCTTGACAAATTCATTGTCTTTCATTTCATTATTCCACAATTAAGCATGGGTTCTCTTACTCCACAAAGCGTCTTCCCGTGAGGGCTTTCACCATAAGGGGACCACTTTGGAGTTCATCCATATTTAATTCTTATCAACCATGACAAGACAATAATGAGTCATATTTAAATAAAAAAATCTTGGGTCCATTACCCAAACCTTTGTGTTGCGAGTCTTTCTTCAAGGGTTGACATCAATGACAACCAACCTTAATCAACAATCTCTCCCTTTGGCATTGATGGAAACACTCTGATGCAATACTGAAATCATATCACTCATGCTCCCCCTAGAACCATGACTTTGTCCTCTGTGTAACACTCTTTCACCCTAAGTTGTATCTCTTTGATACCAAATTGTAACACACCTATTCTGTTACCAAGGATTAATCGCTCTGATACCAAATTGGAACGCTCTTTTTACATAGCTCATACAAGCATTATATAATCCACATGTGTTTAAGCAATGAAATACATTTAAGCTTAGAGTAAACATATTATTTACTGTTATAATATACAATCAATAGCATTAACATTAAATTGATATGCACAACAGAACACATGATAGTTATAATTACACAGAGATGCGGAATTATGAATAAAACATCATCTGATACTTATATTTGAAAAATTTGGCGATTCCACCAACCACGTGCAGGCATTCCACAAACCTCCCAACCTTAGACCAAATTTCTTGTCAGCTCAGTAGTGAGTCACCCCTGTGCTGGGACTAAGCTCCACCCCAAGGCAAGGAATCTTAGGCTAGGTTGAGGTTACAGGAAAAACAACACAGAAGGACTAGAAGGATTCTTCCCAGGATGCCATCTTATGCCCACTACTTCCAAATTCTCATTCCCCACATGCCTGTTCTACCTGAAAGTATACACCTTCACAAGCAAAGTCCATCGGTGCTACACCTCCCTCTCTGGGTCTCGACAATAGGTCGAATCAGAAAGTCTCAGAGCTCGAAGATGGTGCTGGACACTCTCTGGAAGAAACCACTTCCCAACAAACTCTCTCACCTGGAAAGCGTTTCTCACAGGCCTGACAACCTACCTCTTCCAACAACAGTCACCTCCCTCACCTGGAGAGAGGTCATACACATGCTCAATCACAACTTGCACTGGCCAGCAAGCCACGTGCAGTCCATCTCTGCGTGGCCACCACAGCCAACCAAGAATACAGACACGGGCTTCCCAAATAGGCTCAACAATGACGACAAGGTCTCACGGTGATGGTTTTCCTGATTGCATGACAAGCAATTCCTGCAGGGATCGACACAGACTCCATGGATCCAAATGGAGAGGGTGAGCCCAGCTTTTCAGAAATGAACACAGGCTTCTCGGCTCTTAGAAATGGACAAGGTATTCTTGCAGAGGTTGGGTCTGGCCTCCTGTTCAGAGATTCGTACACGCTTAGGCAGTCAGGTGGAATGGAGGAGGGACCCCTCTCATGACTCATCTTGGCCATTTTATTTGCATGCACTAGGGTTGACACTTGTCACCCTTGGAACTACACGTGTTCCATCATCATGCATCCCCTTTGCACATTTTCCCCTTGCTAGGAACTTAGGATAAAAATAAAACATAAAATGCACATGTTCTTTGGAATAATAATAAAATATTATTCCCAAGGATTAAGCCCCTAGTCTTAGCCCTTAGGCTCAACACTTAGCCCCTTTTCCCACCTTCCAGCCCCTAATTCCTTGCCCACTCTTTGGAAGCTTAGTCCCCCATCACTCATTCATCATGGTCGGTCTGCACGCGATGGTGTTTATATTTTATTAATGTGCTGCATACATATAGATACAAAATCAGGCCCTTGGCCTCCAACCCTTAGGCTCTTTGGCCTAACAATCACATAATCCCACCGGCTTATACAAACTTGGCTCACCAACCTATAAGAAATTTTTACAACTCATTTCATAAACAAGATTTACAACTGGGCTCGACCTTGGGGACATTACAATCCCCCTCCCTTATTTTTGCACTGTCCTTAGTGCAACTTTACACAACATCTGCAAGCTTTTCAAAATTTTCTAAAAGATGTGGGTACTCTGTCCGCGTAACATCTTCATGCTCCCATGTTGTGTCCTAAGAACTGTACCAAGTCCACTGGAACTTTACAAGCTTTATAGCTCGATTTCGGAGCTATTTTCTTTTCCTATCCAATATGCGCACATGATGCACTTGCAGGACACCTTCTGGTTCCACCTGAATCACATTCCAATCAATAACATGATTAGCATCAGGTATATATTTCTTAAGAAGTGAAACATGAAACACATTATGTACAGTCATAGATGTAGGTAATGCAAGCACATATGCAATTGGCCCAATCCTTCTAGTATTTCAAATGGCCCACAAAATCTTGCTGCCAACTTGGCGCAACTTACCAACTTCAGGGAACTCTTGTTAGTTTTCACTTTCAGGAATACATGGTCACCCACTTTGAATTCTCTGTGGTTTCTGTTACTATCAGCGTAACTTTTCTGCCTGTCTTGGGCAGCTTTTAGATTCTGTTTAATTCTTATCATTTGGTCTTCCATCTCTTTGAGAAGCTCAGGCCCAACTACTGCTCTGTCAGCTGGATTATCCCAGCTCACTGGAGTGTTGCACTTTCTTCCATAAAGTGCTTTGAATGGGCTCATATTCAATGATGTATGATACCCATTATTGTAGGCGAATTCTACCAAATGCAGGTAGTCTTCCTACCTTGATGGTTTATCCATCACATACATTCTCGGTATGTCTTCTATTACTCTGTTCACCCTTTCTGTCTAACCATCAAACTCAGGATGATACGTTGTACTAAAGTTCAGATTCATTATGAATCCCTTAAATAGTCCTTTCCATAAATTTGAGGTGAATTTCGGGTCCCTATCAGACACAATTGTCTTAGGAATTCTATGCAAGCGTGCCACTTATTTTAACAAGATATCAACAACATTTGTTGCCCTGTGAGTGGTTTTCAGTGGAATAAAATGGGTAGATTTTGTAAGATTTTCAACCACCACCATGATTGAATCATGTTTCTTGCTTGTTCTGGTCAATCTTGTGATAAAATCCATTGTCACCACTTCCCATTTCCACTCAGGAATGGGTAAAGGCTGCAGCAACCATGTTGGGTGCCTATGCTTAGCCTTAAATTTCTGGCACTCCATACACCTGGTGATGTATTCAGTGATTTCTTTCTTCAGACCCGGCCAAAAGTAATGGCTTTTGACTGCTTCCACAGTCTTTTGATATCTAGGATGTCCAGCATAAGCCACATTATGCATTTCTTTTAGAATTGTCAGCTTCAAATCTCAGACATTGGGTACATACACTCTGTTTTTATACAGAAGTAATCCATCAGTTCCCAATATGTAACTTCCCTGGGTCTGTGGTCTCTCGCGCTGCTGTAACTTTGCTACCAGACCTCTGTACTGCAAATCAGCATTTGCAGCTTCCAAAATTATGTCCTTAATCTCAGTCCTGTACACGCTAATGGTTGCAGCATGTAATTCGTGCAATTTTTTGCTGAGTGCATCAGCCACCTTATTTTCTTTCCCTTTGATATGCTTGATATCAAATTCATATTCACACAGAAACTCTAGCCATCTAATTTTCCTGGCATTTAAAGTCGGCTAATCAAATAAATACTTCAGACCATTGTGGTCTGTTCTCAATTTGAATCTCCTTCCCATGAGGTAATGTCTCCATTTCCTCAATGCGTGGACGATTTCTTTTAGCTCTAAATCGTGAGTGGCATAATTCCTTTCATGCTCTTTTATCTTTCAGGATTCATAACATATTACAAATCCCTCTTGGATGAGAACTCCTCCCAGTCCCTCCTTTCATGCATCTGTGCACACCATGAAATCCATATTTAGATTTGCTATCTTCAGGATTGGAGCGTTGGTTAACAACTGCTTCAATCACTGGAAACTGCTCTCACACTCTTCAGTCCACGGAAACTTCTTCTCCTTCCTTTTCAAGGAAGTGATAGGGTTAGCTATCTTTGATAATCCGGCTATAAACCTTCTATAGTAGCCTTCCAGACCCATAAAATATCTAACTTCTGCCACATTCCTTGGCACTGACCACTCTCAGATGGCCTCAACCTTTTCAGGATCTACAACAATCCCCTCTTTTGAAATAATATGTCCCAAGTAATGGATCTGCCTTTGATAAAATGAGCATTTGCTCAGCTTGGCATACAACTGGTGTTCTCTCAACACTTGCATCTCCATTCTCAGGTGTTGCTCATGCTCTTCCTCTAACTTGGAATACACCAAGATTTCATCCAAGAAGACTATGACAAACTTGTCTAAATAGTCCCTGAATACACCATTCATTAAGCACATGAAAACAGCAGGTGCATTTGACAGTCCAAATGGCACCACTGTGAACTCATAATGACCGCACCTTGTTCTAAAGATGGTCTTGCTGATGTCCTCCTCATTTATTCTCACCTGGTGATATCCAGATCTAAGATCTATATTTGAAAATATTTTCGCACCCTTCAACTGATCGAAAAGATCAACGATCCTTGGCAGAGGATACTTGTTCTTGACAGTTACCTTATTCAACTGTCGGAAATCAATACACAACCTCAACATCCCATCTTTATTCTTCACGAATAGGATTGGGGCACCCCAAGGTGACATGCTGGGGAGAATGTACCCCTTCTTTAGAAGCTCTTCAAGCTGCAATTGCAACTCTTTCATCTCTGGCGTACTCATTCTATAAGGAGCCTTCAAAACTGGAGCTGCTCCTAGCATCAAATTTATAGAAAATCGATGTCCCTCTTCAGAGGTAGTCCAAGTACCTCCTGAAATACATCCTTGAACTCTTTGAGTACCTTATGGTCTTCCATCTTAGAGACTGCATCTATGGATGCCTCTCCCACATGGGCTACAAATAATTGACATCCTTTCCTGTAACACTTCTTCAGCTGCATGGTTCAGATTTCTCTAACAACCATGGCTCTGGGAATTCCTTGGACTGTTACCTGATTTCCTTCTTCATTTAGGCATGTGAACTTATTGTTACGATAGTCCAAAAGGGCATGGTGTTGGTCCAACCAGTCCATCCCAATTAAGCAATCGTAAGAGCCTAAAGGCAGAATGCTCAATTCAACCTTAGTGCTCAATCCTTTCATGTCCACTGAACTGGACTTAACCAATTCAGTGACCTTCCTTTTGGTTTCTGTGGCCAACTACACTAGCCAAGACTTTTCATGTTTTCTTCTTGATAAACGCAAACTTTACACCACCCTAGGATCTACATAACTATGGCTAGCCCCTGAATCAATTAAAATAATGAGTGGTCGGTTGTTAATCATACCTTCCACTTCAATCATGTGTGATTGAAATTCTGCTTTCTTGTTGTCTAGGGCTGTGTAGATCCTCAACATTTTGTTGCCCATATCCTCCATTGTATCAACTTGCTGAACAATATGGACAACTCTTGCTTTGCCATTTTTATGGGGACAATCTCTGTATTTGTGGTCCCCTTTACAGCCCCAACACTGAATGGGTGTCTATCTCTGCCTTTGTTCTCCCACTTCAACCATTCTCGGCTCTCTAAACAATGGATGTCCTTGAGGATTATTTTTGAAAAAGGGAGGTTTGTTTCCCTTCTGCCTCTGTTCCTTCTTAAACTTCCTCTGATCATTCCAAGCCTTCTGAATGGTAGGCTTTTCTCTTTGTTGTTCAAATAAGCATTTATCCCTTCTTATGGTTTCTTCCATAGTCTTAGGATCATCATACTGGATCTTGTCACCAATGGTAGGTGGCAGTCCAATCAGATACCTCTGAATCTTGACAGCCTTGTCTTTGATGAATGGAAAATACTTCAGTAGTTCCAAGAAACTTCATTCGTACTCATCAATGGTCATGTTTCCTAGCTTGAGTTCGAAGAACTCCTTCATATTTCTGTCATAGTATCTTTTAGTCAGGTATTTCTTCTCAGAATACCTCTTAAAATCCTTCCAAGTGACATCTTTCTCTCTGATGCATTGCACTTGCACAAACTGATCCCACCACATGGATGCTTTTCCTTTCAATTGATACATTGAAATTCTTCCTTCTGCATGGGTGGAATAATTCTACAGTTGGAAATATTTCTTCATGCCAAGAAACCATGTCTCGGCATCTTCCTCCTTCTTATGTTCTCCATCAAACGTTGGAGGCTTGATCTTGTTCATCTCCCCTTTCAATTCATCCTTCCCAGATTTTCGGTGTTTTTCTGGTAGGGGACGAGCTTGAACTACTACGTGGTTCCTTACCAGAATGCTTTGGGGAGCGACGATGATGTCTCCTACCACTCCTCGATCGTTTTCTCCTTTTAGGGGTCCTGCAACTCTCTATCTTTCTTGAGTCACTCCCCTTCTCTAATTTCCTTTCTATTCTTTCCCAGCTCTTCAACATTTTTAAGTTGAATTCACCTTGTTGATCCCTGACTTTCATGAGCTTTCAACTATCATCTCGGCATGCCTGGCAATATCTTTGCAATCCTTCAATGATTTTCATTATTTGACCTTCCTTGTCTAATTCTCTTCCATGCCCATTGGAGTTCAAGCCTTCGACTCCCAAGTTGACATTCCTTCCTACCCCTTCGTCCTCTGTTTTGGAGGCAATCTGCACCTCTTCCAATTCCATACTCGATGTCAGTTTTCGACTGTATTGACACTTGTTGGACTCTGCACACACAACGTCCAGTCAACCAAAGTTTTTTAGGCCTTAAACCCTTAACAAAATCACAATCAGTCATTAACCAGCGTGAATAAGAAAACGTTTCAAATTCACTAAGTTTTCTGAACTTTGTTTGGCTCTGCAAATTTTCGGGACTTCATTTTTTGGGGGTTTTGTCCATGAGGATCCAACAATTTAATCCTCGACAGTTCTTATGTCCTTCGAAAATTTTGGGACTTCAGGATTTCGAGGTTTCGGGTTTCGGGGTTTTGGTCCCCCGAAGGTTCTCGCGTTCACTTCCCTCTCTGATTCCTGACTCCTGAACTTCTGACCTCTTTTCCTTGGGATTATAACACAGTTGTCTCCAACTATGGTAGGGATTTCAGGATTTTGGCACTTCAATTTTTGGGTCTTCGGTACCCGGGAGTTCACAAAGCAATGACTCCAAGTCTCTTGTCGCTTCAATCCCTGACTTCCGAAATTTCAGTTTCCTTGCTCTCTGGGCCCACAACACAGGTATCGACCTTAAAACCTATTACGGTTCTTCAGTATTCGATGGCTTCGAGACTTTAGGACTTCAGGGTTTCGGTTCTTGAGACTTCCAGACTCTCTTTCCTTTCCAACCACTGACTTCCAAAATTTTGATTTACTTTATTCTCCGGGTCCACAGCTCAGTTGTCACCCTTAACCACAATGGCACGTGGCATGTTCCAGAGGGTCCACATCACCATTGGTGACGTTATCAGGTCCCACCACTCTCGCATGTCTTCTCAACTCACTGGCATGTGGTACACATTCATGCGCCCACATCCATTCCAATCTAAATCCAACGGTTAGACTCCTTCCTCAGATCTACGATGCAGATCTTTTCGGCATTTCGGGGTTTCGGGAATTGGGAGTTCGTGCATCCCACATATCAAACTTATTTTTGCCAAAATCCCGAATTACGATTTACTCTTCCACTTGATCTGACGGTCAAGTCCTCTCCTACGATCTACGGTGTAGATCGTTTTGGGATTTTGCATACCGCGATTTCCACGTTCCTGTGCAACTCAAAAGGGTTTTAAGCCCTGCGCACATTCTCCAGATCTAACGGTCGTGAGGGTTCTCCTTTCCTCCCGAACAGATCCTACAGCTCCAACATTTATAGTGTGGAGTCCTCTCTCCTTGTGGCTATATACCAGACCGACTGCAGTTTCTAAAATATCGCTAAACCTCTTGAGCTTTGTAACATGGTCAAGTGACTCCTTGACACTCATGAACATTCAAAGGTCTGAAATTGGTCCTCCATACACAATTTCTCCTCAAACTCTTAGTCTAAAGACCACTCAATTGACCCATCTAGGCTCAGTGTCGAAACCTTGGCTCTGATACCAAATTGTAACACACCTATTCTGTTACCAAGGATTAATCGTTGTGATACCAAATTGGAATTCTCTTTTTACATAGCTCATACAGACATTATATAATCCACATGTGTTTGAGAAAAGAAATACATTTAAGCTCAGAGTAAACATATTATTTACTTCTATAATATACAATCAATAGCATTAACATTAAATTGATATGTACAACATGATACATGATAGTTATAATTACACCGAGATGCAAAATTATGAATAAAACATCATCTGATACTTATCTTTGAAAACATTGGTGATTCCACCAACCACATGCAGGCCTTCCATGAACCTCCCAGCCTTAGACCACACTGCTCTTCAGCTCAGCAATGGGTCACCCCCAAGCTGGGACTAACCTCCACCCCAAGGCAAGGAATCCTAGGCTAGGCTGAGGGTACAGGGAACACAACATAGAAAGACTAGAAGGATTCTTCCCATGATGCCATCTTATGCCCACTACTTCCAGACTCTCATTCCCCACATGCATGTTCCACCCAGGAGTATACATCTTCACAAGAACAGTCCATCGGTGCTACACCTCCCTCTCTGGGTCTCGGAAACAGGCCAAATCAGGAAGTCTCAGAGCCCAAAGATGGTGCTGGACACTCTCTGGAAAGAGTTGCTCATAGGCCTGACAACCTGCCTCTTCCAACAACAGTCACCTCGCTCACCTGGAGAGAGGTCATACATAGGCTCAATCACAACTTGCACTAGCCAAAAAGCCACGTGCATTCCAGCACTGCGTGGCCACCACAGCCAACCGAGAATACAGACACGGGCTTCCCAAACAGGCTCAGCAATGACGACAAGGTCTCACAGTGATGGTTTTCAGGATTGCGTGACAAGTAATTCCCATAGGGATCGACACAGACTCCACGACTCAGAATGGAGAGGGTGAACCCAGCTTTTTAGAAATGAACACAGGCTTCTCGACTCTCAGAAATGCACAAGGTATTCTTGCAGAGGTCGGGTCTGTCCTCCTGTTCAGATCTTCTTATACGCTTAGGCAGTCAGGTGGAATGGAGGAGGGACCCCTCTCACGGGTCATATCGGCTGTTTTATTTGCATGCACCAGGGTTGACACTTGTAACCCTTGCAACTGCATGTGTTCCATCAACATGCATCCCCTTTGTGTGTTTTCCCCTTGCCAAGAACTTAGGATAAAAATAAAACATAAAATGCACATGTTCTTTGGAATAATAATAAAATATTATTCCCAAGGCTTAAGCCCCTAGGCTCAACACTTAGCCCCTTTTCCCACCTTCCAGCCCCTAATTCCTTTCCCACTCTATGGAAGTTCATTCCCCCATCACTCATTCATCGTGGTCGGTTTGCACACGGTGGTGTTTATATTTTATTAATGTGTTGCATACATACAGGTACAAAATCAGGCCCTTGGTCTCCAACCCTTAGGCTCTCTGGCCTAACAATCACATAAGCCCACCGACTTATACAAACTTGGCTCACCAGCCTATAAGACATTTTTACAACTCATTTCGTAAACAAGATTTACAACTAGGCTCGACCTTGGGGACATTACATATTGTGTCGGTGATGGCTTAGTTTATAGGATCTTTATCTACTTTCTTGGGCCAGTTATTGATTTTCTATTTTTGGCAAAATTCGATCCAGTAATCTAGGATCTGGAAACTGTTTGTAAAAGGCTATAAAGCCAAGACATTTGATGAACAAGGGGTTTGATTTCGAGTTCTATAATCCACTGCTATTGTAAAAGGACACTTTCTTTAATATATTAAGCCTGCAAGCTACTTTCATTTGTTATTTTCAGACTCTCCTTCATCTTTATCTATGCATATGAGTTGAAATCATTCTTTTGTCTATTATTAATGGTCCCATGGTAATTGTCATCTTACTTTTGACTATTAAGCAAGAATCATAAGCATCCTTGGCTAGTTTGTTGACCCATCATATATATTGCCTATGTATGTTCTGGTTAACTGATTGGTTTTCTTATCCATTTGATTTACAAACCTATCTGATAATAGCTCTTAAAGGCCTTGCATTGCATGAATATAGCTAGACTGTCTTGAAGATACAATCCAGTGATTAAGATATTCATCTTGATCCAAACCCACACCCATTATTGAGAAAATAGTTACAAAAAGGT
>JASDQU010211539.1:0-15240 GCA_032191745.1 Picea mariana | reverse complement strand
GCAGTCGGGGTTGAGCTCTATTGGTGTCATCAGTTCTGCTACGTCTGAGGTGTCCAATAATGGTGGGAAATAAGGCCGAAGGAGGTCCACGTTGAACACTGGGTGCAGGCCAAGGAAAGGAGGAATGTTGAGTGCAAAAGAAGTATCCCCCACAGCTTTGGTGATGGTGTACGACCCATAATGGAGTGGGTGAATCTTTCGATGGGGTCCTGTAAGGCGTTCTTTCTGCAAGTGCAACCAAACTTTGTCGCCCACCTAAAACTTATGTGGAAGCTGATGTTGATCATGGAGTTGCTTATACTTGTCATTAGACTTCTGTAGGATATCCTGAACCTATTGGCAGATGTGTTGGATCCTCTCAATGAATCAGGTGGCTTTGTAAGCCTCAGTTGATGCAGGAGAGGAGTCAGTCGAGGTGACCGCAAGGAGAAGTGAAACATCTATGGGACCCAATGGTTGGAATCCCAACCCCACCTGAAAGGGGTTGTGGCCGGTTGAGCTATGCAAGGCTCATTTGTAGCTATGTTGGACATAGGGAAGACTCTCATCCCATATGCAGTGTTGCTTGGAATTATATATGCGCAGGATATGCACGATCATTTGATTTACGACCTCAGTTTGGCCATCTGTCTGGAGGTGGAAGGTCGTGGATTTGGTGATCTCGGTGTCTAGCAATGGCCAGAGGCTCGACCAGAATGAGCTGAGAAATCGACTATCCCGATCTGAGACAATGGTTTGTGGTATTCCAAAATGTACCTAGACTTGTTCAAAGAAGAGCTTGGCAGTGGCTTCTATTGTGATGCTCTTCTTGCAAGCAACCAGAATCGTCATCTTAGAAAAAAGATCGACAACCAAAAAACACAATCATTTCCCTGCTTGGTGGATGGGAGGCCCGACATGTAGTCTATTGAGATGGATTCCCATGGTCTGTCAGGAGTAGGAAGAGGGGTGTACATTCCCTGTTTCTTAATGGTTGTTTTGGAAATAGCACAAGCAGTGCAAGACTTGATATACTTGTTGACCTCCTGTCGAAGTTTCGGCTAGTAGAAATGTTTTTCTAGCATTTCCACTGTATTTTCGATGATGAAGTGTCCTGCCACACGGCTGTAGTGGGCTTCCTAGATCATCTTCGCTCACTCACTTAAGGGAACACATAGATGGCCCAGACGACACAACAACCCATCCTGAAGATGGAAATTATCGACAACTTCCTTTGCACCCAACATTTGGTAGGTGGTGGCAAAGTCTGGGTCTGTCTCATAGAGTTGGGGCCATCTAGAGGTCTCATGGCCACAGGAGTCTAGCACTGTGGTGAGTGTCGCGACTGGTGCTCTATTGAGGAAATCAGGGAAACGATTGGTGCTTCCTATTTTATACTTGATGTTGAGGTGGAATTGATGCAAGTATGTAGACCACTTTTGATGGCAGTCATTTTGTAATTTTCCTTGTGTCTGCATGAACTGTAGTGGCCTATGATTAGTGTGGATGACTGTCTCCCTCCTAAGAATGTGATGTCTCCACTAGCGGTAGGCTTGCACAATGGAGTACATTTATTTGTCGTAAGTAGGGTACTTATGAACAACATCTGATAGTGTCACACAATGATAGGCCACGGGGTGGTCGTGCTGCGTGAGAATGACACCCACAACATAGTCTGAAGCATCAATATCAATCTCAAAGGGTTGTTGTAGGTATGGTAGTGAAAGTACTGGGGCTGAGAACAAGCACTACTTCAAATCATCGAATGCTTGTTGTTGGGGCTGGCCCCATGCAAATTTCACCTTACAACCACCCCTGGTTATTTGGTTGAGGGCCCATGCAATATGGGAGAATCCCAAGACAAACCTGTGGTACAAATTGGCAAGGCCCAAGAAGCTCTGAAGCTTAGTGAGTGTGGTTGGGGCTAGCCAATTACGGATGACTTGGATATTGGATGGATCCACATGTACGCCATGTTGATCAATGATGTATCCTAGGTATTGGACCCTATCCATGCCAAAGGAGCATTTTTCCAAGTTGGCGTATAGCTTGTGTTGCTGCAGGGTGTGCAGAACCTGTTGAATATGCTGCAAGTGTTAGGCCCAAGTCTTGTTGTAAATGAGAATGTCATCAAGATACACCACTACAAAAGTATTGGTGAATGGTAATAGGATATCATCTATCATCCTCATGAAAGTGGTTGGAGAATTTGTCATACCAAAGGGCATGACCAACCATTCAAAAAGGCCTTCCTTTGAATTGAAGGTGGTCTTCCATACATCTGTCTGTTCTATTGGGACCTGGTGGTATCCAGACTTCAGATCAATCTTACTAAAGTATTTGGCCCCCATGAGTTGATCAAGGACATCATCGATTCAGGGAATCAGGTACCAGTTTATGACTATGATTTTATTCAGAGCCTGATAATCAATGCAAAGTCGCCAGGTTCCATCTTTCTTCTGTACCATCATGATTGGGCTCCCTCAAGGTGATGAGCTAGGACAGATGTGCCGCTTGTGGAGAAATTATTGGATCTATCACTTGATCTCCTCATTCTCTAACAAAGAGCGGCGATAGACTGGCCCATTGTCTAGTGGTGCGTTAACGGTCAGATCGATAGGGTGTTTGACTTTCTAGCACTGCTTAGCAGAGATCAAGGAAATAGCACTAGGTGGGACAACCTTGGGTATCCTATTCAAAGTAATAATAACACTACGAGGCCTAGACTCATATATAGCATGATGATTCCATAAATAAGGTTGGCCCAAAAGAACATCACAAAATTCGAGAGGAGAAACATAACACAATACCTCATCTTTGAAGGGTTTGATGTCGTACAACAGTCGACACTATTGGTTGACGTGGAGATCGCTTCCTTGGCGAAGCCATCCAATGGTGTAGGGTGTGGGTGCAGCGTTGTCGGCAGGGCCAGTCACTTGATGACCTCTGCTGAGATGAGTTTCTTCTGGCTACCACTATCAATGATGAAGTGCAGTGGGGTGCCTTTTACCCAAATCTCTGAATGGAAGAAGTGCTCTCCTTCTTTTGGCTCGTCTTGTTCACCATGTTGGAGCTTGGTGGTAGCAACGGTGGCACTAGGTTCCACGTCAATGATCTATCTTCCCCTTTTTGGTTCTGACTCAGAGTCAGAACCGCATCTAATTTAGAGACTTTCACTTCAGCCACCAGCGTCTGCCTTGAGTGACAGTCAGCAATGTTATGCCAAGGGCTCTTATGGAAGTCGCACCACTTCCTGGTATCTTTCTTTGTCTTTCTGGTGTCCTTCTTTGCTTGCGGCTTGGACTGGTTGTCTTGATGCTATCCATATTTTCTCTGTCCTTTGTTCTGTGGGTTGGGGCCTCCCTTTCCTGGCTTTTGTTGTGAGGGGTTCCCCGACCCAAATTGTCGCGTCTTTTGTTTGAGCTTCTGCTCAATTTTGAAGGCATATCGATAGGTCATGCCCAAGGATGAGATGTATAGAAATCCCATTTTGGTCTGGATGTATCTATGTAGAGCACTGCAATACTTGATCACCAGATGTCTCTCTGAATCTTTGATACCCAGCTTGGTGCACAAGGTATGGAAGATATTTGTGAAATCTGGCACTGCTTGGTCTTTTTCTTGCCGCAGTGTGGTCCATTTGGTATACAAGTAGTCATAACTTCTGACAGGATAGTATTGTTCCTTAATAGCATCCCTGAAGGATTCCCAGGTGGCTTTGACTATAAATAATGAAGTTTCCTTTATTTTATTTTTCTCACAGAAAGTTTCCCACCAATCTTTGACATGGGGAACGGCTTTGAGGAGCGCAAAAGTAATCTTTTCTCTACTCGAAAAGTTATGGACAGAGAAATACCCTTCTAATAGATTCAACCACTTGTCTACAACATCTGTTTCTATCTGACCTTCAAATATAGGAATATCAAAGTTTATTTGTACCTTGAAGGGGGCGGTGCCTCCGCTCGAAGAATATGCGTCGCCTATTGGTAGTCATCGAAGGATTTGCATGAAATTATCCATCATCTTGTTCCTTTTTTGCGTGAAGGCTTCCTTAATCAAAAGTTTGAAAGGATCTCCTATCCTATCACCTTTCTTTTCTCCTTCCATTAGAGGTCACTTGGGTGTGCGAGAGCTTTTGTCCTCAAGAGAAACAAGCTCAAGACCCAAATCTTTGTACTCCGACCTCGTTGGGGACATCCATTAAGACGACAAGGAGCAGACCGCTCTGATACCATTGATCCGAATTTTATGAGAAGAATGAAATGACTATAGATTATTACCATATGCTTAACATAGAATAATAGAGATACAATAAAAATGGTTTTCTATTCAATAAGGAAATAAGCTGAAACTGTAAAATGCAGCGGAAAACAAGCTTGCTGGAATGGTGGCGGCTAATCTCTGAGAAGAGATGTGATGGCTGCACTCATTCACAAGAAGATGATTACAATGAGGATCTCAAGGCCTTTTTACAATAAATAGGAGTTTCAAAAACCCTAAACATCCAAAAACCTAATCCTAGGAGATGAAGCGCCAAAAGTCATGTGGGCCCCGTTTGGGTAAGTCAGTACATCAACTTCCTGGGGTCGTAACTTTTTCATACGATCTCCGTTTTAGCTGTATGATAGCCCATTGGAAAGATATATCTGAGGACTACAACAGTTGCACATAATATATTAACAATATTCATTTTCAATGGCATCATATCCCAAAAAAAATGTCGTTTAGGGCCTCAAAATGGCTTTGAAAATTCAGGACCCAAAAAACTGCTAAAAATAGTAAATTATCAAAATTGATAGAAAGTTGTTTTGAGCCAGCTGGAAAAGGTGGGTGGCCACTGATATCCACCTGGATCAATCCTCCATCCTTAGGAATCAATGGTCTCCATTTCGTTTAGTTCCCCCATCAGATCAGGAAATTTTTGTTGAATTTGGCCCCGGGTGAGCCACTCGCCTTGGTGCAAGAGTTGCCCTGCTTTGACGACTAGATAAAGCTGGATCCTTTGTTGTCGAGTGCCCTTGATCTGTGTGTCCACAATTTGATCACTCGATTCCTGTTGTATGCAGTCAGGGTTCAGATCTATTGGTGTCAGTTGTTCTGCTATGTCTGAGGTGTCCAATAATGGTGGGAAATAAGGTCGAAGGAGGTCCACATTGAACACTAGGTGCAGGCCAAGGAAAGGAGGAATTTTGATTGCAAAAGAATTATCCCCCACAACCTTGGTGATGGTGTACGACCCATAACGGAGTGGGAAAATCTTCCTATGGGGTCCTATAAGGCATTCTTTCTACAAGTGAAACCAAACTTTGTTACCCACCTCAAACTTATGTGGAACCCGATGTTGATCATGGAACTGCTTGTACTTTTCATTAGACTTCTGTAGGATATCCTGAACCTATTGGTAGATGTGTTGGATCCTCTCAATGAATCGAGTGGCTTTGTTAGCCTCATTTGGAGTAGGAGGGATTTGGTCGAGGTGACCGCAAGGGGAAGTTCAACATCTATGGGACCCAATGGCTGGAATCCCAACCCCACCTGAAAGGGATTGTGGTCGGTCGAGCTATGCAGGGCTCGGTTGTAGCTATGTTGGACATAGGGAAGACTCTCATCCCATGTGCAGGGGTGCTTGGAATTATACATGCACACGATATGCACGATCATTCGATTTATAACCTCATTTTGCCCATCTGTCTGGAGGTGGAAGGTCATCGATTTGGTGAGCTTGTTGTCCAGCAGTGACCAGAGGCTCGACTAGAATGTGATGAGAAATTGATTGCCCTAATCTGAGACAATGGTTTGTGGGATTCCAAAATGTACCCAAACTCATTCAAAGAAGAGCTTAGCAGTGGCTTCTATTGTGATGCTCTTCTTGCAATCAACCAGAATCTCCATCTTAGAAAAATGATCGACAACCACAAAAACACAGTCATTTCTCCACTTGGTGGACGGGAGGCCCGACATGTAGTCTATTGAGATGGATTCCCATGGTTTGTCAGGAGTAGGAAGAGGGGTGTATAGGCCTTGTTTCTTAGTGGTTGGTTTGGCAATAGTGCAAGCAGTGCAAGACCTGATATACTTTCTAACATCTTGTCGAAGTTTCGGCCAATAGAAATGTTTTTGTAGCATCAACACTATCCTTTCAACGCTGAAGTGTCCTGCCACCCGACTATAGTGGGATTCCTAGATCAACTTTGCTCGCTCACTTGAGGGAACACATATATGGCCCAGACGACACAACAACCCATCCTGAAGATGGAAATTATCAACAAATTCCTTTGCACCCAACATTTGGTAGGTGGTGGCGAAGTCCGGGTCTGTCTCATAGAGTTGGGGCCATACAAAGGTCTCATGGCCGTAGGAGTCTAACACTGTGGTGAGTGCCACGACTAGTAGTCTGTTGAGGCAATCAGCGACACAATTGGTGCTTCCTGTTTTATACTTGATGTTGAGGTTGAATTGTTGCAAGTATGTGGACCACTTTTGATGGCGGTCATTCTGCAATTTTCCTTGTGTCTACATGAACTACAGTGGCTTATGATCAGCGTGGATGATTGTCTCCCTCCCAAGAATGTAATGTCTCCACTAGTGGTAGGCTTGCACAATGGAGTACATTTCTTTGTCGTCACTAGGGCACTTATGAACAACATTTGATAGTGTCGCACTATGATAGGCCATAGGGTGCCCATGCTACATGAGAATGGCACCCACATCATAGTTTGAAGCATCAGTCTCAATCTCAAAGGGTTGTTGTAGGTCTGGTAGTGAAAGTACTAGGGCTGAGCACAAGCTCTGCTACAAATCATCGAACGCTTGTTGTTGGGGTTGGCCCCATGTAAATTTTTCCTTACCACCACCCCTAGTTATTTGGCTGAGGGCCCATGCAATATGGGAGAATCCCAACACAAAACTACAGTAGAAATTGGCAAGGCCCAAGAAGCTCCGAAGCTCAGTGAGTGTGGTTGGGGCTGGCTAGTCATGGATGACTTGGATCTTGGCTGGATCCACATGTACGCCATGTTGATCAATGATGTAGCCTAGGTAATGGACCCTGTCCATGCCAAAGGATCATTTTTCCAAGTTGGCATATAGCTTGTGTTGTCGCAGGGTGTACAGAACCTGTTGAATATGCTGCAAGTGTTCGGCCCAAGTCTTGTTGTAAATGAGAATGTCATCAAAATACACCACTACAAAAGTATTGGTGACTGGTCGTAGGATATCATCCATCGTCCTCATGAAAGTGGCTAGATCATTTGTCGGACCAAAGGGCATGACCAACCATTCAAAAAGGCCTTCCTTTGACTTGAAGGCAGTCTTCCATAAATTTGTCTATTCTATCGGGACCTGGTGGTAGCTAGACTTCAGATCAACCTTACTAAAGTATTTGGCCCCCATGAGTTGATCAAGGAGGTCATTGATTCGAGGAATCAGGTACCTGTTTCTGACTGTGATTTTATTTAGAGCCCGATAATCAATGCAAAGTCACCAAGTTCCATCTTTCTTCTATACCAACATGATTGGGTTCCTGCAAGGTGATGAGCTAGGATGGATATGCCCTTTATGGAGCAATTATTTGATTTGTCACTTGATCTCCTCATTCTCTGACAGAGAGCGGCGATAGATTGGCCCATTTTCCAGTGGTGCGTTAGGGGTCAGATCGATGGGGTGCTTGACCTGGCAGTGCAAAGGTACCCCGGTAGGCGAGGAGAAGATATCTGAGTATTCTTCCACGACCTTATCTACTTGCTTCTGCTGTGTGGAGAGGTTGGCCATAGAGACCCTAGGTGTGGCTATGATTTTTCTTTCATTCTGAGAGCAGATCAAGAAGAAGACAAACTTCCCCATCTGAGAGATGACCTTCCTGCATTGCTTAGCAGAGATCAAGGAAATAGCACTAGGTGGGACAGCCTCAGATATCCTGTACAATTTCCTATTCAAAGTAATAATAACACTACGAGGCCTATACTCATATACAGCATGACATTTCCATAAATAAGGTTGTCCCAAAATAACATTGCAAACTTCGAGAGAATCAACATCACACAATACCTCGTCTTTGAAGGTCTTGATGTCGTACAACAGTCGACATTTTTGGTTGACACGGAGATATCTTCCTTGGCGAAGCCATCCAATGGTGTAGGGTTGTGGGTGCAGCATTGTTGGTAGGGCCAGCCACTTGATAACCTCTGTTGAGATGAGTTTCTTCTAGCTACAACTATCAATGATGAAGTGCAGTGGGGTGCCTTTTACCCACATCTGTGAATGGAAGAGGTGCTCTCCTTCTTCTAGCTCGTTTGGTTCACCATGCTGGAGCTTTGTGGTAGGATTGGTGGCACTAGGTTTTGTGTCAATGATCTGTCTTCCCCTTTCTGGTTTTAACTCAGATTCAAAACCCACATCTGATTCAGAGGCTTTCACTTTAGCCACCAACGTCTACCTTGAGCGACAGTCAGCAGTGTTATGCCAAGGGCTCTTATGGAAGTCGCACCACTTCCCAGTATCTTTCTTTGTCTTTCCAGTGTCCTTATTTGCTTACGTCTTGGAATGGTTGTCATGATACTATCCATCTTTTCTTTGTCCTTTGTTCTATGGGTTGGGGCCGCCCTTTCCTGGATTTAGTTGTGAGGGGTTCCCCGACCCAAATTGTCGGATCTTTTGTTCGAGCTTCTGCTCGATTTTGAAGGCATATCGGTAGGTCGCTCCCAAGGATGAGATGTACAGAAATTCCATTTCAGTATGGATGTATCTATGCAAAGAACCACGATACTTGAGCACCAGATGTCTCTCTGAATCTTTGATACCCAGCTTGGTGCACAAGGTATGGAAGATATTTGTGAAATCTGGCACTGCTTGGTCTCTTTCTTGCCGCAATGTGGTCCATTTGGTATACAAGTCATCATAACTTCCAATAGGGTAGTATTGTTTCTTAGTAGCATCCCTGAAGGATTCCCAGGTGGCTGTGACTATAAATAATGAGGTTTCCTTATTTCCTTTTGCTCACAGAAAGTTTCCAACCAATCTTTGACATGGGGAACATCTTTGAGGAGTGCAAAAGTAATCTTTTCTCTATTCGAAAAGTTATGGACAAAGAAATACCCTTCGAGTAGATTCAACCACTTTTCTACAGCATCTGCATCTATCTGACCTTCAAATATAGGAATATCGAAGTTTAATTGTACCTTGAAGGGGGTGGTGCCTCCGCTAGAAGAATATGCATCACTTGTTGGTAGTCACCAAAGGATTTGTGCGAAATTATCCATCATCTCGTTCCTTTGTTGCGTGAGGGATTCCTCAATCAACAGTTTGAAAGGATATCCTATCCTATCATCTTTATTTTCTCCTTCCATGAGAGGTCACTTGGGTGTGCGAGAGCTTTTGTCCTCAATAGAAACAAGCTCGAGACCCAAATCTTTGTACTCCGACCTCGTTGGGGACATGCATTAAGACGAGAAGGAGCAGACCACTCTGATACCATTGATCTGAATTTTATGAGCAGAAGGAAATGACTACAGATTATTACCAGATGCTTAACATAGAAAAATAGAGATACAGTAAAACTGGTTTTCTATTCAATAAGGAAATAAGCTGAAACTATAAAATGCAGCAGAAGACAAGCTTGTTGGAATGGTGGCGGCTTATCTCTGAGAAGAGATGTGACACCTGTGCTCATTCACAATAAGATGATTACAATGAGGCTTTCAAGGCCTTTTTACAATAAATAGGAGTTTCAAAAACCCTAAACATCCAAAAACCTAACCCTAGGAGATGAAGCTCCAAAAGTCATGTGGGCCCCATTTGGGTAAGTCAGTACATCAAAGTCCCGAGGTCGTAACTTTTGCATACAATCTTCGTTTTAGGCATATGATGGCCCATTGGAAAGATATATCCAAGTACTACAACATTTGCACAAAATTTAATGATGATAATATTTTTCAACTGCATCATACCCCGAAAAACATCGTTTAGGGCCTCAAAATGGCTCCAGAAGTTCAGGACCCGAAAAATTGCTAAAAATAGTAAATTATCAAAATTGCTAGAAAGTTGTTTTGAGCCACCTGGAAAAGGTGGGTGGCCACCGATATCCACCTAGATCAATCCTCCATCCTTAGGAAGTAATGGTCTCCATTGCATTGATTTCCCCCATCAGATGAGGAAGTTTCTGTTGAATTTGGCCTCGGGTGAACCACTTGCCTTGGTGTAGGAGTTGCCCTGCTTTGACAACTCGATAAAGTTGGATCATTTGATGTTGAGTGCCCTTGATCTATGTGTCCAAAATATGATCACTAGATGCCTATTGTATGCAGTCGAGGTTGATATCTGTTGGTGTCAGTTGTTCTGCTACGTTTGAGGTATCTAATAATGGTAGGAAATAAGGTCGAAGGGGGTCCATGTTGAACACTGGGTGCAGGCCAAGGAAAGGAGGAATGTTGAGCACAAAAGCATTATCCCCCACAGCCTTGGTGATCGTGTACAGTCCATAATAGAGTGGGAAAAGCTTCCGATGGGGTCCATAATATTTTGTGACCGCGTCATACCCCAAAAAACATCGTTTAGGGCCTCAAAATGGCTCTAGAAGTTCAGGACCCGAAAAACTGCTAAAAATAGTAAATTATCAAAATTGCTAGAAAGTTGTTTTGAGCCAATTGGAAAAGGTGGGTGGCCACCTATATCCACCTGGATCAATCCTCCATCCTTAAGAAGTAATGGTCTCCATTGCGTGAGTTCCCCCATCAGATGAGGAAATTTCTATTGAATTTGGCCCCTAGTGAGCCACTTGCCTTGGTGCAAGAGTTTCCCTACTTTGACGACTCGATAAAGTTTAATCATTTGTTCTTGAGTGCCCTTGATCTATGTGTCCACAATTTGATCACTAGATTCCTGTTGTATGCAGTCGAGGTTGAGCTATGTTGGTGTCAGTTGTTCTACTACGTCTGAGGTGTCTAATAATGGTTGGAAATAAGGCTGAAGGGGGTCCACATTGAACACTGGGTGTAGGCCAAGGAAAGGAGGAATGTTGAGCACAAAAGCATTATCCCCCACAGCCTTGGTGATGGTGTACAGCCCATAACAGAGTGGGTGAAGCTTCCGATGGGGTCCTGTAAGGCGTTCTTTGTCACCCACCTGAAACTTATGTGGAACCCGATGTTGATCATGGCGCTGCTTGTACTTGTCATTAGACATCTATAGGATATTCTGAACTTGTTGGTGGATGTGTTGGATCCTCTCAATGAATCGGGTGGTTTTTTTAGCCTCATTTAGAGCAGGAGAGGATTCGGTCGAGGTGACCACAAGGGGAAGTGCAACATCTATGGGACCCAATGGTTGGAATCCCAACCCCACCTGAAAGGGGTTATGGCCAGTTGAGCTATGCAGGGCTCAGTTGTAGCTATGTTGGACATAGGGAACACTCTCATCCCATGTGTGGGGGTGCTTGGAATTATACATGTGCAGGATATGCACGATCATTTGATTTACGACCTCAGTTTGGCCATCTGTCTGGAGGTGGAAGGTCATGGATTTGGTGAGCTTGGTGTCCAGCAGTGACCAGAGGCTCGACCAGAATGTGTTGATAAATCGACTATCCCGATCTGAGACAATGGTTTATGGGATTCCAAAATGTACCCAGACTCGTTCAAAGAAGAGCTTGGCAGTGGCTTATGTTGTGATGCTCTTCCTGCAAGCAACCAGAATTGCCATCCTAGAAAAGCGATCGACAATCACAAAATCACAATCATTTCCCCACTTGGTGGATGGGAGGCCCAACATGTAATCTATTGAGATGGATTCCCATGGTCTGTCATGAGTAGGAAGAGGGGTGTACATGCCCTGTTTCTTAGTGGTTGGTTTGGAAATAGTGCAAGCAGTGCAAGACTTGATATACTTGTTGACCTCCTTTCGAAGTTTTGGCCAGTAGAAATGTTTTTGTAGCATTGCCACTGTCATTTTGACACCAAAGTGTCCTGCCACCCCGCTATAGTGGGCTTCCCAGATCAACTTCAATCGCTCACTTGAGGGAACACAGATATGGCCCAGATGACACAAAGACCCATCCTGAAGATGGAAATTATCAACAACTGCCTTTGCACCCAACATTTGGTAGGTGGTGGTGAAGTCCAGGTCTATCTCATAGAGTTGGGGCCACCCAGAGGTCTCATGGAAATAGGAGTCTAGCACTGTGGTGAGTGTCATGACTAGTGGTCTATTGAGGCAATCAACGACATGGTTGGTGCTTCCTGTTTTATACTTGATGTTGAGGTGGAATTGCTGCAAGTATGTGGACCACTTTTGACGGCGGTCATTCTGCTATTTTCCTTGTGTCTGCATGAACTGCATTGGATTATGATCAGTGTGGATGAATGTCTCCCTCTCAAGAATGTAATGTCTCCACCAGTGGCAGGCTTTCACAATGGAGTACATTTCTTTGTCATAAGTAGGGTACTTACGGACAACATCTGAAAGTGTCACAGTATGATAGGCCACGGGGTGGTCGTGATGTGTCAGAAAGGCACCCAAAGCATAGTCTAAAGCATCAGTCTCAATCTCATAGGGTTGTTGCAGGTTGTGTAGTGAAAGTACTGGGACTGAGCATAATTGCTTCTTCAAATCATCGAACACTTTTTGTTGGGGCTGGCCCCATGAAAATTTCGCCTTACCACTACCCCTAGTTATTTGGTTGAGGGCCCATGCAATATGGGAGAATCCCAACACAAACCTGTGGTAGAAATTGGCAAGGTCCAAGAAGCTCCGAAGCTCAGCGAGTGTGGTTGGGGCTGGCTAGTCACGGATGAATTGGATCTTGGTTGGATCCACATGTACGCCATGTTGATCAATGATGTAGACTAGGTAATGGACCCTGTCCTGTTGGACAACTGAGGGGGGGGTGAATCAGTTGTCACTGTGCTTAAACAATTATGCTTATTTTAAACTCTTTGTAGAGCACTTAATGACAATCACAATAATGCAAGGAGGTAAGAAATATGCAAAGACAGATATTTTCTAAGGAAACCCATAAAGGGTAAAAACCTCTTCTTCTTCGTATGATAAGTAATCTTTACATTCTATACATTATCATACATATGAGCTCCAACTCATTGTGAGGCTACAACCTCTGTTTTGCAAGCTGCAACTTGCCGAGAGCACCAACTCTCTGTTTTCTCTAGCACCTACTAGAAGGAAGCACCAACTCCCTGGTTTCTCTAGCACACACTAGAAGGAAGAACCAACTCCCTTGTTTCTCTAGCACCCACTAGAAGGAATCACCAACTCTCTAGTTTCTCTAGCACCCACTAGAAGGAAGCACCAACTTCCTGGTTTCTCTAGCACCCACTACAAGGAAGCAACAACTCCCTAAGTGTTCCAACACCAACTGGATGGAAGCACCAACTTCCAGTCACATAGGCACCAACCTGTATAACAGAGAACAACAGTTCTCCCTTGCACCACCATGCCACCCTGGCTTTTCTGGCTGCAACCAAATGGAAGATACAACTCCCTGTGTTCAAGCACCCACTTGAACCTCTGAGGACAACTGTCCTCCCTAGCACCTCCCTACCACCCTGAAATATAAATATTTTCTACTGAAACTTATTACAGTGATTCAATAGTTGTCATTGGCTTACCAGGCTTATCATTGTTCTGTTATGCTTCTCTTCTCTCTTATATCAGTGTCTCTCTGCCTGCATCTTCTTGTGCTTTCTGATCTTCTTCTTTTCTCTACAAGTGCACCTCAGCCTTCTTTTACTATCTTAGCTATGCATCTCTGTTCTTTGCTTCTGTTTCACTTTATGCTCTGTGTGCCATGTCCCTTATATGCACCATTCCTCTTCTGTGATTTTCAGTTGTTACACTCTACCTCCTTCTACACACCTGAATCACTCTCAACAACAACCTCCATCTCTTCTCTGTTCTACGTATTTATACTATATGTGCACCTTCTTCATCCTCCATGCATAGTGCCTCTACATGCTCTTCACCATGCCATGGTTTTGCTCATCGGGTTGTTCACTGCCACTCCACTTTTGCTTTTCTTCGCTTGCTCAAGCCTCAAAAAGAAAACTGCATCTTGCTTCTGTCTATTCCTCATATGTTACTCATCTCTGAGTTTTATCTCACACTGCGCATATTGTTGGTCTCACACTGTGCATAATATAATTTTCCCTTCTTTACAGTTCAAATCATTTTTCATTAAGAACAACCAACCACACAAAGTCACTGCATGTTTCTTTTATACACTACAACCCCTTCAATTACCCCTCAAATCCCTAGAACAACGCTTCAGCAACCGAAACGCCAACCGTTCAAGAACCATGCTTCGAACTGGTGTTGAAATAATGTAACTACAAAGAGAATTCTTATTATTATTGTTATTTTATTATTAGGATTAATCCCCATTGTGGATTAATCATGTCGGTAATTGTATAAGGACCAAATCCCCTTTTGCGGATTGGTCATCGGACACTTATAAAGGGTAGAATAAGAATTCAGCCCCAACAGTTATTATTGAAGACCCAGAATTAATTAAAGGTGGGTTTACCCACCCAGATTGAGAGGTCAGCCCTACCAGTGGTGCCCTTTCACATGTGCCAATTTTGTATAAATAAGAGGCTAGCACCTCACTTCTAACACACAACTCACTTGCTCATTCTCTTATGAGGTAAGCTGCAATTACCAGTTGGAGAGAGGGAGAAGAGTGGCACATCTCTTGGGGAGGACTATCTGTATTGGTTTGAGTTATCTCTTGAACATTGTATAAGCTATTTATGATAAGGAAGTTTTTGCTAGGTTTTCTTCCCCTAGAGGGTTTCCCAAGATAAATGTTGTGTCTCTTGTGAATGTGTATTTCTCAGTGATCTGTCACTGTTACCGTACCCAAAAATTAGGGTTTTGCAAAAGTGAGTATTTTCAGCTCCCTAACCACCTAGAAAGCTACACCCTCCCCCAAGGATCATTTTGGCACTTAGAGTGCACCTTTTCAGTGGCTAGATCTCCCAAAAAGTGAAACCCTAGTTTTACAAAGTACCAGAAAACCAGAAAACTAGAGTACCAGAAGTACCAGAAGTACCAGAGTACCAGAAGTACCAGAAAACCAGAAGCACCAGTCCAGAAATCCACAGATCAGATTTGAAGGGGTAAAAGTTGGATTTTTGAAATTCTGACTGCACCAGCTAACTTGACTTAGCCTAGCGCATCTATCCCCTGGATCAGAATTTCAAAATTTGAAGTTTGAAAAATTAGGGTTTCCTCATAAAACCCTAAGTTGCAGTT
>JASDQU010211538.1:0-12218 GCA_032191745.1 Picea mariana | reverse complement strand
GAATACCCTTCTTGTTAAGGGGGAGTGTTGAAATATTGTAACTGCAAAGAGTATTCTATTTATTATTGATGTATTATTCATTAGATCAATCCCCTTTTGTGGATTGATCATGTCGGGCATTGTAAATGACCAAATCCCCTTTTGTGGATTGGTCAAACCCTAATTGTAATATGCAAAATGAGACGTCGGCCCCTAGAATAAATTAAGGTGGTTCTAACCACCCAAAATGAGAAGTCGGCCCTGCCAATGAAAAGACACTTCCTTTCAGCACCTACCAGATTGTATAAATAAAGGAGGCCAACGCCTCATTTGTTCATTCACTCATTCGATCATCCAGAGCGCAAGTTTGGAGCTGCAGTTGGAGAAGAAGGAAGAGAGAGAGAGGCGCATTACTTGGAAGAGGACTTTCTGTATTGTTTGGTTTATTCTCTTGGCATTGTATTGGCTATCTATATTAAAGAAGTTTTTGCTGGGTTTTCTCCCCCATGAGGGTTTCCCAGGATAAATGATGTGTCTTTTGTGATTGTGTTTCTCTCAGTGATCCTATCTATGTTGTGGTTATCTAGTAAATTGAAAAGAAACCCAATAATAGCTTAAACTCTAACATTTGACACTATAGCTTGTACAGCTTCTCTTCTCGAACCCTAGTGATCCTGTCCATCTTCTCGCTTGACCCTGCTGGTCTGACGAACATCGTTCCCTTATGGAAGGTGACCTCATACCCTTTATGCTTTAGAGTAGAGACCAAGATGAGGTTCTTTGTCAACCCCAAAACATATAGCACGTCAGCGAACCAGAGTGGTTTACCCGACTCCCTCTGAAACGAAACCGTGCCAACCCCTTGTGCCTTGTAGCGCTTGTCATCTTTGATCTCTATAACCGGATTCATGCCTCCCTCCTGTAGCCTAGTGAAAAAATCCTTGCACCCTGTCATATGACAAGATGCTCCACTGCAACAAACCACATGTCTGAGATTGCTGTGCTAGACATACATGCTATGAAGCAAAAATCCTCCTTGAAGCTTTTGTTAAACTCATCCATTGCTGCATAAGCTTCCATTTGCGGTTGGTTCTTCTTCTTCTTCTCCGAACACTGTGAGGCAAAGTGTCCCATCTTGTGACACTGGAACATTTAACTTTTGAGAAGTCGATGTTCTTCTTTCCACCCTTCTTTTTCTTCTCCTTGCGCTTGCCTTTGCTCGCAAGAGCCAACCCTTCTTCATCCACAATGTGTGGCGAAGATGATGATCTTGACTGACCAAGTCTGATCTCGTCCAGCACAAAATCATCCCATAATCTCTACCAATCAGGGAGTTTCTCTCGAGCTACAACACCACTCACGAACACATCCCATGACTTCGAAAATTCATTTAGTGCCACACGCACCAACTCAGACTCTTCAGTTTTCTCACCTACTGTGTGTAGCTCATCCCTGATTTATGTAAGTCAAGTAAGGTAGTGAACCACACCTTCCCCTTTCGCCATCTTGGTACTTCTCAATCTTTCCTGAAGCACCATCACCTTGTTTTCATTCTTGCTCTGGTAAAGATCATTCAAGGCCGTCCACATATCCTTAGCAGACGTTTTCCCGGTGAGGTGAAGGATTATGTGATCCTTCACCCAATCAAGGAGTATGCTCTTTGCTTTTGCTTCACCCTTCCTCCAGGATACCAGTAGAGTTGCATCTATAGGAGCTACTGCTTCACTGTCAACATGATCAAGGACATCATTGACATCCATGATCATAGTAACCCTTTCCTTCTAGGTGGCAAAGTTCTGAGCACCCTGAAGCCTGACCTCCATTCTCAAGGTCATGGCCATTTCTAAAAGTGTTGCTGTGTTCAAACCCTCACGTTTCAAACCCTTGCACTGCCTTACCCAAATGCTGAAATCTTAGTGCTGCGAAAACTTGTGGCTGTCTTGATATGTGCCTTGGATCCACAAGATCCACTTAGATCTCCAACAATCCACCTGTGATACTGCTTCTTCAACAATCCTACTCTGATACCATGCGAAATATCTCTAAAACCCAACACGTAAATCAATTTATTTTTATTTTTAACTGATTTTGCTAGGTTATTTCCACAACAAATAATTATGCACAACAAAATATTAACCAGGAAATTAACAGTAGAAGATAACAAAATCACATCACATGTACACAAAGATTTTTGGACAATAGTCCCTGGAAAAACCCCAGAGGGAAAACTAGTGCAACATATTTGGAGATTTTATTATTCAGCAGGAAAATATAGAAGAATCACCGAAGAGCCCTCTGCTTCAACAGGTACCTTCAACGCCTTCAACACTTCTCTTTTCACAGAAGAAATCTTGCACATCTCCACAACAGGAACTGACATATTCATCTTTCCAATCATGGCTGGGACGTCTATGTTCAATTAGATCTCTTCATCTGATTGTGTTGGTCTTGGAAGCTAATCACGAACTGGAGAAGGGGGAGGTGGGACGACTTTCTCTGCTGGTTGAGGTGGAGATTCCTTTCTTGGATGAGATGGAGCTTGCATCTCTGGTGGTGGACGAATTGAAGTTTGTGGCAGAGGGACATGAGTGTTATTCCTTCTAGCATACGTCAGGATTTCTCTCTTCTTCAATTCTTTCCTCTGATCTTTGGTCAACTGATTAAGCACTCTGAGCCGACCTTCTCCAACTCCCCTCTTCCTAACTTCATCAAGTTGTTTCTCCGTAATGTCCACATACTCATCATCTTGGAAGGCACAAATTGTGTCTATGAATTTCATACTGTCGGCGGAGTCCTCTTCTCGTCTGGGACATTCATCTTTTGGATGGGGTTCTTGACAAGGAGAACACCATGGTGATTCCTCCAAATTGACCATCCCAACAGGTTTCAAAGTATCAGGAGCCTTTGCCTCTTGTTGAGGTTTTTCCTTCCAACTTGTAGCAACCCTCTGTTGTCTGACGAATGGAGGTCTTGGAGCAGATTGATTTCTTTCGAGACTTGTCAATCGGTTCATGACTTGATTATGAGTTTAGACGAACTGAGCATTCATTTGATCAAGCTTCTGAGATAGGAGAGTTATAGGATCTGACACACTGTTTGCTGTTGTCTTCGTCTTTGCTTCCGTCCTGGTATGAGGATACTGATATGGCTCAATCTTGGAGTAAAGAATATTCTCTTAGATTTTTTCACTGTATTCTTTGGATTGTGCCAAGGCGTTGGGTTTCTTATCCCTTAGGATGAAACCAAATTTCCCTTCAAAGGCATTCACATAGAGAAGACGGACAACTGCTTCAGATGGGCACAAATCCTTTGGGATTTGGCTATGTAGCAACCCTCTGTTGTCCAACAAATGGAGGTCTTGGAGCAGATTGATTTCTTTCGAGACTTGTCAATCGGTTCATGACTTGATTCTGAGTTTAGACGAACTGAGCATTCATTTGATCAAGGTTCTGAGATAGGAGAGTTATAGGATCCGACACACTGTTTGTTGCTGTCTTTGTCTTTGCTTCCGTCTTGGTATGAGGACACTGATATGGCTCAATCTTGGAGTAAAGAATATTCTCTTAGATTTTTTCACTGCATTCTTTGGCTTGTGCCAAGGCGTTGGGTTTCTTATCCCTTAGGATGAAACCAAATTTCCCTTCAAAGGCATTCACATAGAGAAGACGGACAACTGCTTCAGATGGGCACAAATCCTTTGGGATTTGGCTATGTAGCTTATCAAATCTGGTATCAAATTCACTCACTGTTTCGTTCTCCTTCTTCTTAATCTGGTTGAATTGAGTCATTAACATTCCACTATCCTTCTTTGCTTCCCATCTGCTTTTGAACAACTTAGCGAAATCTTCATATGATGCTAGGTGATTGTTAGGAAAGCCTTTTAACCACCTCTGGGCATCTTCAGTAAAAGATGTAGCTAGTAACTTCATTGCCACATCTTCATGTTTCACTACTTCATTTTCCACGTCTCAACCAATTGCATAAAGGTGTTCCTCGGTTGTGACCACATTGTTTCCTGAAAACTTTGGCAGCCTTTTGTTGGTTTCTTTAGGCATAGTATTGGGATATCCAGTGATGGTAGCCAAGTTCAAGGGCTTATAGAGGTCTTTTTCCCAAGGATGAGCCATTGGGGCAGAGGGAAGGTTACCATGGAAAAGGGTTTTGACAACGGGGGAGTTAAAAGGAGGTTTTTGTTCGGTAAACCTTGGAAGGTTTGAATCTTCCAGGTGGAATGGTCTTTTGGAAAGGCGGATTCTGGGATGGTGGTGTCACCTTATGAGCTTTATGAATAGCTCATTAAGAAAAGGAAGGGAACTTTCCTCAAGTGGAGTCGCCAGGCAAGCTAGGGGTAAAGGCTTTGGGATCAAAGTTTGCCAAAGTGTCGTTAGGGCACGAAAGAGGATTCAAAATCCTCCCCGACAACAATGCCAAAATGTTATCGCAGATATTGTAGGTTGGGCAAAGCTCGACCCAATCCACAAGAGTGAGACAACTATGGGAGTAACTGTTATCCCCATTTTGTGGGGTAACTAAGGAGATGATGTCTTGAGGCCCTCAGGTTGTAGACATGGAGTGCCGAGAGACCACATGACCAACAATGTCTACTTGCACATATGGAACCCCGCTCTATCACCACATTTTGATCCATTGTCAGCGCATCCACCACACCAACTAGCTTCTAGAAGGCAGGCGGGTCTTGCTCCATGCGGTATAAGTTAGGTATTGTGGCAGGTAATCACTCTAATATTTGAGGCATTTAAACACGTATTTAAGCTGCTTTTGATTATAGAATTCTTGCTTGGACATTATGCTTTTGACCCTGTTCCACCTTGGTGAGTGTCATGGATTTCCTTGAGGGGTTATCGTACCATTGGGGAAGGTTTGCAACTAGGGGTCCCTTGAGGGGTTATCGTACCATTGGGGAAGGTTTGCAACTAGGGGTCCCTTGAGGGGTTATCGTACCATCCCGACCATACTTACCACTTTCCGCTCACTACATTCCCATCACATTGCCCTCTTCTAGGCCTTTTGACTTTAGTGACCAAAGAAGGGCATGTACCTCGTTTCATGGGAAGAAGGGGCTGAAGGCCCAGGGGGATGGTGGCTGGCAAAAGATAAAAGCCTAAAATATAAAATCTTCCAAGTGCTCGCCCAAAGAGGTCTTGAGAGCAATGAAAAGCTTCTCCTAAAAAATCAAAGACCTGCAAAAGAAAAATAACATTATATACATGTCCCCACTTGTTGAGGTGTGTACACTCATGCAGTGTCCCTTTCTTTCCTTGCATATGGCACTCTGTGTACCTCTAGCTTCAAGTGGACCTTGTGGTGCTGCCCCCCAAGCTAATCGATTTCACTCTAGGGAGTACCCAAGTTTTTGGTCTATTAATTAATTAATGACAATGAATGGACTTGGAAAAAGGATGCATTGAAAACGAAGGTGCAACACACCCGCTATAAAGGAACCCATAAATGAGTTAATACGAGCCCTTATATGTCATGAAAACTCATCGACCTATGAAGTCTAAACCCCTATCCACCTCATCATCCACTACATAACCTTGAAAGGCCATCCTTGGGAGCATCCCCTAGTTGAGGGTTTTTGTCTACCCAATAGGACTTTTATGACACCCGTCCCATACCTAAACTTGGTCAAGTGTATAGGGTCTTGGAGCATTTGTTTAATTTGATGACGTAGTTTTGATGCACATGTTTAGGTGCCTTGCTTATTAGATGTTGTTTACACTTGTCATGCTATCTTTGACTTGAGATCTTTGGAGGGCGTACCCTTTTGTTTTGCAGGACCTTGCTTGGTGGCCAGTTTTGGGAGAACAAGCCTAGCTTGGGCTTCCATGGGGCAAGAAGCCCACAGGTTGGATGCTATAGGCCCGCACATCGGATCACAGAGACATGCGTTTGGAGGCTTGCATGGCATCATGGAGGACCTAACCTAGCCCCTACCACCTAAACGTTTTGCTTGAAGAGGGAAAAAYGTCGCTTTCTTGAGGTTTGATGTCACTAGGGGGTTAGGGTTTGGTGGTGATAGAGTTGCTCATTGACACTTGGCATCAATTGATGAAGAGAGCACGTTGACTTGAAGGAGAAGGCCATAACGCATGAAGAGAGGGCCTTTGGAGGCCAAATGCTCCAACCCCAACCTCRACGACTTGTCACATATGCCAAAACACCCTTTAAAGGGGTGACRCCATCTTACTTTTAGGGTTTCTAATGTGCAAAAGTGAATTTTAAATGAATTATTTAGTATTTTTTGTGTAAAGGGGCAAGATTAGGGTTGTTGACCCCTATCTTGTGTTTTACCCTAAAATTAAGTGGACAAACTATGTGAGAGTTTTTGTATAAATAGAGATCATGTGAATCTCTTTTCATAACATAACTCTCCCATTGTGAGAAGTACTTGGCTGAAATTTTTTCTATTCTTGGGCGTTATGGTGTTTCTCTCTTGTGCAAATGTTTTATGGTGCTATCTTTTGGTGAATGGATGAGGAGGAGTGATGCACACCTCTTGGATGATTGTTCTCTTGATGCTTATGTTGAATTTGCTTGGTGAAACTAGGGTTTGATCTCTCTCTCTTGGAATTGGTAAGGAAAAATCTGCATTGTTAGTTATTTCTTTCTTTTTCTTGGTTATGGTTGTTTGAAACCCTAGGAGGACTATGTTGGGTACACCCTCCATTAAGCTTCATCTAATTTGCTAAAGTTTACAAGTTATTTTTGTGGATTGGTCAAACCGTATTTATATAGTGGTATTTGTAAAGTCGACCCCTAGTATTTATAAAGTGGTTTGAGCCACTTCTAGGAGAAGTCGGCTCAAACAAGTGAAGAGACACAACCCTAGCGCCATCTACGACTTGTATTTATATGTGAGGTTGGTGTCTCATTTACACACATTCACTCTCAMYCATCTAGTGCRCATATCTTGAAGGTAGTTGCAGTTGCAGGAGGAAGGAGAAGCGAGGCGCATGCTCAGTCTTKGTTTATCTTTGGTGTTTTGGTCTTAATGTTGGCATTGTATAGGCAATTTATTATTGAGGAAGCTTTTGCTGGGTTTTCTCCCCCATGAGGGTTTCCTAGGATAAAATGTTGCATACCTTGTGATTGTGTTTCTTTCAGTGATCCTCTTTATGCTGTTGTTTTGGAAATGCATAGAATGCTCATGTAATTTGGAAATAACCTATAACAACAGTAAAACTTAACATGGTATCAGAGCTTGACTGAATAGAGCATCTTTCACTAGGTATCTAAAACGTCATTGTTGTCGTACAAGAAAATTAGGGTTTTTTATTGAAGAGGAAATTTTGACCAAAAACTATCTTGGGAAATGCGCCCTGCCCTAGCGCATCTTTTGGCAGCTTGAGCGAACTTTTTCAGTGGCCAGATTCTTCGAAAAGTCAAACCCTAGTTTTGACTGGTACTAGAAAACCAAAAAACCAGGAAACTAGAACTAGTACCAGAAGTACCTGTCCAAAATTGCGTAGGTCAAATTTCAAGGGGTAAAACTTGGAGTTTTCTGAAGCAGTCAGCTCCAACAAACTCGCCTTAGCCCAGCGCATCTCTTGGTAAGCTTAGTTTCAATTTTTGAGCACTTTCATTTTCTGGTAATTTTCTTAGCTTCAGGTCAAGATGTCTGCAAGCACCAAGCTTGTTGACAAGCTAGAAGGTGTGGAAAATTTCCGTGCCTGGAAGTACAAAATTGGACTCATTCTTGAAGAGAATGACCTTGCAAAATTCATAAAAGAAAATGTACCGGAACCCGAAGAAAATGCAGCCAAAGAGAAGTACAAGAAGGATATGATTAAGGCTAAAAGAATAATTGCAGATTCCATTAAAGACCACTTGATCCCTCAAGTGTCTTCTAAGAATACTCCAAAATATATGTTTGATGCCCTAACTATAATGTATGAAGGAAAGAACATCAATCGGAAGATGAACTTGAGAACCCAACTCAAGAATACAAAGATGCAAAAAGGAGAAACAATTCAAGACTATTTCTCTAGGGTTTCTCAATTCAAGGAATAGTTAGAGGCAATTGGAGACAACTTAGATGAAGATGAACTCGTGATGAAAACTCTTAATGGTTTCACAAGACCTTGGGATGTCTTCATCCAAACTATTTGTGCAAGAAAAGAGAAACTCCAATTTGACAGTTTATGGGAAGAATGTGTTCAAGAAGAAGCAAGAGTGGCCAACCGAGAAACCGTCCTATTAAGAGATGAAGATCAAGCCCTAGCTTCTCATGCTAAGGGTGGAAAGAAAAAGTTTCATTTTCAAAAGGAGACCCACTTTCATAAAGAATCTCACTCTCCAAAGAGATTCCAGAAATATCATAAGGGTCAAAGAAAGGGAAAAGATTTCTCCTCTTATCAATGTTATCATTGTGAGAAGATGGGACACATTGCTAAGAACTGTCCTACCAGAAGGGAAGAATACAAGAGGAGAAATAACAAAAGACATCATGCCCATGCAACTGAAGATGACGAGCCACCCAAGAAGTTAACTAAAGAAGAGATTGAAGAATATGTTTTGTTTTCCGCTCTCTCAGGATCTGTGACACTTGGAGAGGATACTTGGCTCATAGATAGTGATGCCTCTAAGCACATGACAGGTCAGAAGAGCACTCTCTCCAACCTTATAGAAAAGGACTTTCCCCAAATCAGTACCCTATCAAAGGAATGGGAGAAGCTACCTACAAACTTGATTCAGAAACTCTGATGAGAATGAAGGATGTACTCTATGTACCAGGTTTGAAAAAGAACTTACTTTCTATTTCAGCCCTAGATAAGGAAGGTTTTAGGGTTGCATTCATAGATGGTGAAGTTCTTATGTGGTCTAAAGGAAAAACTATAGAAGATGCAGTTGTTATTGGAACATAAGAAGGTGGTTTGTACAAGTTAAAAGGTCACTTAGATGTAGCCTTGACTCACTCTACTGAAAGTCCTTGTGAACTTTGGCATAGAAGACTAGCTCACATCAACTACAAAGCCTTACCATATGTAAACAAGGTAGTTACATGTTTACCAAAATTAAATGTTGATCATGAAGGTGTATGCAAGGGATGTGCACAAGGAAAGAACATAAAGAATCCTTTTCCAAAGAGCGACAGTAAAACAGAAGGAATCTTGGAACTTGTCCACTAAGATGTATGCGATCCAATGCCATCAACCTCTCTAAGCGGGTATGTATACTATGTATCCTTTATTAATGATTACTCTCATAAGACTTGGGTTTATTTCTTGAAGTCAAAAGATGAAGTACATGGAAAGTTCAAGGAATTCAAAGCCTTGGTAGAAAACCTCTTCGAAAGGAAAATCAAGATACTCAGGTCAGACAATGGAGGAGAGTACACTTCAAATGAATTTGGAAGCTTTTGTAAAGATGTCGGGATTAAGAGGGAGCTTACCACTCCCTATAATCCTCAACAAAATGGTGTAGCAGAAAGAAAGAATAGAATGATTATGGAAGCAGTAAAGACTATGATTCACGATCAAGATCTTCCAATGCACTTATGGGTTGAAGCAACAAGAACAACAGTATATGTCCAAAACAGATTATCCCATAGTGCACTTGGATTCAAAACTCCCGAAGAAATGTTCACCAGAAAGAAGCTAGAAGTAAGACATCTCAAAATATTTGGTTGTCCAGTATTTGTACACATTCCAAAATAAAAGAGAACTAAGTTGGATCCTTCAGGAAAGAAGGGAATATTTGTTGGATACTGTGAAGTCTCTAAGGCCTTCAGAATTTACATACCAGGTTACCATCATATTGAGATCGACAGAGATGTAACCTTTGATGAAGATGCAACACTCAAAAGATCAAGGAAATGGCAACTTGAAGAAGTATATGAAGAACATGTAGCGCATAGAGTTACATAACCCGTAAAGGAAGCGACAATTACCCCTGATGATAAGATTCCAGAAGATCATGATATGATAGAATCTCAAGAACCTCCCCGTATGACGATCTCTCACAAGAGGAAGTCAGCTTGGGCTAGAGAAATTATTCAGGATGTTGTAATGTCCCTCTCCAAATAGGAGCTCCAAAGAGGAGGCTTAATGGTCTAAAAAACCCCGTTAGACTATAACTAGGGCCATGCAGGGGTAAACAAGGTTACTAGAGGTCACTTCAGCCGAGGGTGTTATAATTCGAAAGTGACATTGAGGAAGCTAAAAATAGTTCAACAATGAATTAGGGTTTTGGGGAAGCTATAAAGAAATGGTAATGCAACCTAATTCATCATTATGTAGATTTTGACTTGTCATTGAGGAGAGAGGTGCATCTTAGGAGAGATAGCTCAGTGGATTCCAGGAGGAATATACCAGTGGTTGATTTCGTTGTTGAGAGACACACCCTAGTCACTAGGGAGATCACACAGGTCTTCCATCAGTCTTCAGCATTAGTTACACAGGTTCCAACAACAAGGGCACACTTATTCAGGATGAGGGCGCAACTTCTGAGGAGGTTTAGTGAGTCAACTTGTCCCATCCAGGGAGAATCCAAGGATTCCCTTCCGACCCAGTTGAGAGGAAGGCAAGGCGCATCTATTACCCAGTTTCTCGTTAGATTCCGACGGAGAAATCATCTAGGGCTCATTTTTCAGCCGTTGAGGGTGCGACAGTTGGGGAGGACACATTTGGGGTTCGCGAGTGATCATCAGATCATATCCAAGGAAATCCTTTCGACCCATTTCCCAATAGCCTAGGGTGCTCAGTTTGAGACCCTTATCAGCGGATTCCGACGGGGGAATCCCTAGGGCACAATTTCCAGCAGCAAAGGGGTGCATCTCCCTATGGGGATCCATTCGGGGTCTAGACATATCAGCAGAGGGTCGATTGTCAGCAGATTAGACACCAGGACTAAGAGAGAGAGCAAGGCGCACTAATTGGGACAATTTCCCGGCAGATCCGAGGGGTTTAGCCACCAGGGCGAACTTTCCAGTCTTGCAGCAGTTGCTGTATGAGTTGCCGTAGCTTGCAATAGATCTTACATCTCATCCACCGATCCTGCAGCCTACTTCTAGTATCGGATATTATTGTTTTAGTTTGCTTATTGTATTATGGCTAAGATCCTTTTGTCATTGATCTAGCCGAGTGATTTATTTTATTCAACTGTGTTATCGCTCAGTTTGTAGTTTAGATCAAGTAGCTGAAAGGTAAGGGTCAAACTGGCGTAATAGGAGCTTCCCCACCCACTGTCACCTCGATGGGGGGCTCTTTCTATTTAGGGTGGCTAAACCCAAGGGAGACGTCCCTGGTAATCTGGGGTTTTGAAAGGCAAAGGTTTAAAGGATCGAGGCAAGTTTTTCCCTTTCACAGATTACCGCCAATAAGATAGTCAAAATGAAGATACACCACAGAGGAGGCACTTGTTTGCGAGACAAGGCAACAATAACACTAATACATGCAACAGTGGTTAATACTTCATTAATCAATGACTATCAATATTATATATGAGCACATACAGCAGTAATTATTGACGAAGTCAATGATTGCAAATAATGACTATGGCTTATAATATGACTTCTCAATAAACACTGGAAGTGATATAGCATTCAATGTAGATAATCAATCCTTGAATTAATTTAAAGCCTTAAATATCATCAATTGCTCATATACAAAGGTTGCTGCGTCACTATGCTAGAGGTGACGTCAGCCTTGTTCTAGGGTTAGTATGGTAGACAAAGAGGTCAACGTTTTGTTATTTAGCCAATGAAAACTATCAATACATCAATGTCTATCATTAGATGACTAAGCCACAACGTTTTATATCAACCAAAAGCTCAAAAGAGGCATGACATCATCATCAATTTAGGGTTAGTAGACGTTAGGGTTAGTTAGGGTTTTAAATTTAAGAGTTTTGAAAAGTTGGTTTTGGCACAATAAGCTCAACGTTGGAGAAGTAGACTAGTGCCTTAGGGTATTATGGAGTCAGAAACAAGGGCAAGATCTCGGGAGAATCAAAATCTAAGGACTGGAGAGTTAGGTTCTATGGTGCTGCAATGGCAGGGCCATAGAATCAAAACCCTAAGGGGAGTTAGGTTCTATGGTGCTCCAATGGCAGGGCCATAGAATCAAAACCCTAAGGGGAGGAGGCTCATTCCGGTGTTGCTTAAGCAAGGCCTCATACTCCTCCCTCTTTCCTTAAATATCCTTGGCAAAACGGCTAGCTTTAAAACACAAATCTAAGGGTGAAAAGTGTTGCAAGAGCAAGGCCCTTCAAACCCT
>JASDQU010211537.1:5142-15928 GCA_032191745.1 Picea mariana | reverse complement strand
TTCTTAATACATGACCAAGGTCCAACAAGCCCCCAACACCCACATGTGACTCGTCCCGAGTCACTGCAGGGTTGATCCTTCTGTATTACTTCGACTGCAGACTGCGCGAAGTAGCCTGTGCTTTCTACTCTGTCCCTCCCTATCGTGTGTAGATTGTATTTTCTGTGTCTGGTACCCAATTTCAACTGCACCTGGTAGCTAGACCCTTCTTCCTTTGCTTTTACTGAGAGTTGTGAAGTTGTTGGTTGTCACAATACAAATTCAACTGACTCCCATTTACTAAACCATCCTTCCATTCTCCATTAAGAGCCTTCAACTACGTAGCTCCACCTTCTGTAACATAGACAACCTCGAATGGCCCAAGCCAATGTGTCCTAAACTTTCCTGGATGCTTCATGAACTTGCTGTCATATAAAAGTACCAAATCTCCTTGTTTAAATTCTTTCTTCTTGATATGTCTATCATGGTAAGCCTTTTCTCGTACGTTTTGTACCTACTGATGAAATCCTGCAATGAACCTGTCTTCCTCTAGTTCCATCAACCGTGCAAGCCTGTCTTGAACATCGTTGGTGTCATCCATACATGTAAATGCTACAATTCTTAAACTAGGAACCAAATTTTCCATAGGTACCACTACTTCCTAGCCATAAACTAACTTGAAGAGAGTCTACGTTGTTAAATTTTTTCAAGTAGTTAGATAAGCCCATAACACTGCTAGAATTCTCAAATCCCAATCATCTCTGTTAACACTGCAAATCTTAGTCAGCGTTGTCTCCAAAATATTATTGAAAGATTCGACTGTACCATTCGCCTGTGGGTGATATGGTGTGCTCTTTTGATGGTGAGCTCCAAACTTCTGAGTCAAGGCTTTAATAGTTTTGTTAATGAAGTGTGTGCTTTGATCACTCATAAGGATCTCTGGGCATCCAAATATGATTATGATGTCATCAAAGATGAACCGTGTAGATGTAGTTGCACTACAGTATTTAACTATTCTTGCTTCTGCCCATCTGGTAAAAACTCTGTAGCAGTGATGATATATTGAGGTCCTGTGCGCTTTCCTGGTGGGTTGATAGGTCCCACAAAGTCAGTAGCCCTTTTCTCAAATTCTTGTGAAGTTAACTGAGGTGATAAAGGAATCTCATCCCTTCTAGAAGGCTTCCCTACTCTTTGACATACATCACAGGCTCTGTAGTATTCCTTAACATCCTTATGTAAAGTGGGCCACCAGAGGCCAGCTCTGAAATCCTTTTGTGCTATTGCTTTCCCTGCATAATGTCCTCCTGTGATTCCTTCATGTTCTTTTGTAAGAATCAATGGTATTTCTGACTCCATAACACATCTTCTTAAGATCTCATCTAGTCCCATCTTATATAAATGTCCAACTATAAGTTGAAAATCTGCAGCGCGGACTACCAACTGTTTCTTCTGAATAATTGTATACTTGCGAGGTGCCATTCTTGTGGACATGAACTGGACTATCTCGATGAAGTGATCATCGAATTTCCTGATGGCCAACAACTATGCATATGGTAGTGTATCATCCAAACTGGTAGGTTCCTCTCCATGTTCTAACCTAGATAAGTGGTCAGGTCCCTTATTCATTCTTCCTGGATTAACCACAATCTTAAAGTCATACTCCTGGAATAATAATAGCCATCTGCATATTCTTCCCCCCAACACTGACTTGTGGACTAAGCAAGATTCTAAAAGAGGCAAACTTTTTGCTTTGGTAAGAGAAAGATAAGTGAAATTCTTTGTTTTGAAAGCATGGATTTAAGTATGTTTAATAGATTCTATCCTAGTCTGAAGGCTAGGGCACAGTTGAAAGAAAGAGTTGATTGGAGTAAATTTAATGGAAAGGAAGAAATATATGTTATTCCTATTCATAGAAAGATTTTTTGGACTGATAAGTGGATGCAGGACTCTAGAACAAATTTTTGTGGATTGCAGGTCCAACACTATGATCCTAGGGGAAGTGCGCAGTACAAAAAATATTGGGGAACATTTAAGAGAAAAAGAGGATTGACTTTGTGTTATAATTGCAGAAGGCCGAGATATCTTGCTAAGGAATTCCCTAAGGTAGGGCCTATTTTTCTTTGTTGTAAGGTTGTTGGTCATAAGGTTGAGGATTGTCCAAGGATTATTGCTAAAGTTGAAGGGAGGGACATAAGACAAGAAAATTATGAAAAGAGTCAAGAGACTAAGGGTATGTTAGAAAGTCATAAAGAGAAAAGGTCAGAGGAAGTTTAGACTATGTTATTACAGTTGGAAGAAATGATGGATGTCCATAAAGATGTCAGTTTACCAGAAATCCCAAAAGAAAAAAAATGCATAACTGCAAGAAGAAAAGACTTCGACATAGATTGTATAGTCTTGGATGAAGAAAGACAAGTGAATATTATGAGAGAAGAAACTTGGGAAGTTTTGGGAAAGCCTTCTGTGGTACCTTCTTTAGGAAGGATAGGCTTGTTTAAGGGAAAGATGATAACTTTATGTGGAAGAGTAACTACTGTACCTATTATTATTCATGGAACATCGACTGAAGAAGAATTTGAAGTCATTAGGTTTGTTGAGGAAAATGCCCCTTTCCCACTTTTGTTAGGTAAGACTTGGATTGAGAAGGATCAGATCAGAAGGAAAGCAGAGGAAGAAGCTACATAAAAGAAAAATCAAGAATTAAAGGATCTCATAGCTAGGAAAATAGACCAACTAAGAGAAGAATGAGAGGATAAGTCGAAGCAACAGAGCAAAGTAACAATGCAGGAGGGACAAAAAATAAAAGAACTAGCTATCAAGGTTGAAAGAATGCAGGAAGGCTTGAAGAACCTATCTATCCAAGAGAGAAGTGTTCCCACTCAAGAAGTGTTGAGAAAATGGATATTAACTTCAGAACCTTTGAGGGTACCTCAACAGTGCGAAGCCACTACGCTAGGGGAAGATAGGAATACAAATGGAAAGAGGATTCCTGATGCAGGAGCATCGCCAATGTCAAGCGAGCGTGGGGCAAGCGCAACACATTTTGGACACATGATAAATTGTTTAAAAACTTTTGAATATGGACACGCCAAACGTAAATGTAGTAGTTAAGGAGATGCATACTTATATATTGTAATCAGACCTTAAGCGACCCGCTCTCATCTGAAGGACGAAGAAGACATTTATGTTAGTAGGTAGCTTTGAATTCTCAGATTAAACAGTTTTAGGAGTGGAGGGAAAATGGATATAGACACCCTCATTGTATTATTGTAGGATAGTGAAGAACATTTCCCAGAGAAGAGAATACAAAGATGGAATAGAGAAGCTGTGTTTGAAAAACACCCATGTACAGAGATTTGAGTTAATAGAAGAAGTCATAATTCAGATTCATGGTGTTGTATTTGTTTCTTGTATGTGTATGCTGAATTATTTGTTCAAGGTTTTACTCTTTCTGTTATACATTTGCTTTTCTATGCTTTGTATGAATGATTTCAGTATTATGTTTTAAGTCTGAGAGAGAAAGAGTTAGGAAATGAGTTTCAATTGTTTCTTTGTCTGAGCGAGAGTTCCTACAAGGAGTGCAATTGAATTGTCCAGAAGGAGTGCGTTGACAAAAAGGGTTTAGAGGGTTTTGTCTCTGAAAGCTCAGATAGGTTAGATTTTGTTCTCATTTCCTCAAGGGTGCAGTTAGGCACAGGAGCCGTGCAATGTGTGCAAAGGCCGAATGAAGCTTTAGGGGCTTGTAACCTGAATGAATTGTTGAGAGACTGCTACTACAAGGAGTGCGCAGAGTCGAAGGTGTTCAACACTGAAGTGTTTGAAGGTTTGCCGCAAGGAGTGCATGCAGGATTTATTGAAAGAATTGAAGTCGGGAAAACTCTCAGAAGGGTTCGAACCTACGAAGTCGTCAAAGGAAAGAGACGAACGGTCAAATTTATTCGTTGAGAATTTGCAAAATCCTGCTAGCCATCCGATCTGACAGAGAAGCAAGGATGTTACGATTGTTTCCCCAATTTCAAGCTTGGGAGATCGTGAGCCGTCGAATCCTCACTTAGATACTCGTCAGTCGTGGGATCTGACAGGAGTTGCACGAGGGTTAAACTCTTGCAAGCAGAGTGAAGGTCCCGAAAGATGTCGGGATATCAGGGTTTCTGAATTCGGGGTATCAAAAGTATCGAGGACAGGAGATTGGGTCACTTCATAGTGGAAATCCTGATTTTGATCTGGACCATCCATCTGTTGAGACATGTGGCAGAGATCAAGAACTCGTCGGTATTTTGGCTACCGGAGTTTTGAGTTGACAGAGAAACTGGGACATCGGGGAATCGCAAGTCGTGAAATCTTGAGACTGAATCAAGACCATCCGTTAGTTGAAACATGTGGCAACGATCAAGAGCCCTTCGACATTTTTCATGTCGGGATTTCAGGAGTTCCGAGGAAAAGAACCCATAAGCATTTGATTTCCCGAGATTGCGAAGCGATGAGGACCGTCCATATTGAGGGGGACACGTGGAAATAATCTAGGAGTTCGAGGAAAATCCTGAAAGGCAAGGTCATTTCGGCACTTCAGGAATCGGTAATTCAGAAGTCGAGAGACCAAGAGGTCAGGCAATTGAGTCGTGAAAACCCGAAAGGGATTGCGGTCATATAAGGGGAGGTCATGTGGACCAAAGGTATAGCCCAGGGGGCTAACTGAAGTTGAAATATGTTTCAGAAAATCGGCATATCGAAGATCGGGGGATTGAGAGCACCGAGGTTCTCGACAACGGGAATAAAAAAACCCTGAAACCCGAAATTTCTGTCGGGAAGAGATCAGGTATGCACAGAAGCCGTGACAGAGGAAAAGGAAGGACCTGTGAATCGAGTTTTTAACAGAGGTTCTAGTGGGGAATCGAAAGAGCCACTTCATCTCGAAGGTGAGATTAGAACGATCCGTTAAGACTGGGAGGTCAGCACAGAGATCGTGGCCGAGGTAGGGGCATAGTCGGCGTCAAGTTTCGTATCAGAGCACATAAAGGTTTCTTTGCTTTCTGTAGCAAGGAAAAGAAAGATTCACCATGCCGCCAAGAAGAAGGGACATGAAAACACCTGATCCGCCAGAGGAAAGGGAAATACCAAGAAGAATAGGTAGGCAGATGCCTGACCCAACCATGGCAAGGGAAATGCGTGATTTACACGCCAGACTTGAGGACATGGAGACAACACAGAGGCACACAGTTGGTGCTGGGGATCTTAGTGATTCCGAAAGTGAAAATAAAGTTGAACATGAAGAAGAAGAAATTTCAGCGGAAGATGCCGCCAATGAACACTTGATTAGAGCTATCGCAAGGATGGGTGCCAGGGAAAAAATGGACATCCCAGTTTATGAGGGAAACCTAGATGCTGAAGAGCTTCTAGACTGGATTAGAGCTTTGGACACTTATTTTGACTATGAAGATGTCGAGGAAGACAAGAAGGTCAGACATGCTATCAGAAGATTGAAAGGACATGCAACATTGTGGTGGGATGAACTACAAGCTGACAGATGCTGCAAAGGCAAGAAGAAAATCAAGAGTTGGGATAGGATGATTGAGAAGATGAAGGAAAAATTCATTCCCAGGGATTACCATATTACTTTGTTTCGAAGAATGCAAAATTTGAGACAGAAACTGATGACAGTGAAGGAATATACTGAAGAATTCTATAGACTGAACATCGGGGCAGGTCATCGGGAAAGCGATGATGAAAAGGTTGCCAGGTACATGAATGGCCTGAGATACAACATTCAAGATGAGATGAGCATGATGACCATCTGAATGGTGGAAGATGCTTATCAGATGGCTTTAAAAGCAAAAGAGAAGCTGAGCCGAAAACAAGGTCAGAGAGGCCAAGGCAGAAGTCAAGCCAGAGGCAAATCAGTTGCCCAGGATAGAAATCTGAAACACAAAGAAGACGGAAAAAAACCTCAGACTCAGACTAAAAGAGGCAGAAGTTCACAGAGAGGGAAGCATACCGAACAGAGAGGTCAGTATGTAGATGGAAACATTTTTCCTCGTACTAGAGGCAGAGGAAGAGGAAGAGGTGGAGTAATAAAGTGCTTCACATGTGGAAAGAATGGACACAAATCTTATGAATGTCCAGATAAGAAGAAAGAAGGTGGCGAGACTCACATTTATAAAGCACAGAGATGGAATGTTGATGCAGAAGATGCTAAAGGTGGAAGATCACTGATGATGCGAAAAGTTCTCCTAACACCAGAGAAGGAGGTGGAGAGTTCAGTCCAAAGAAACAATCTTTTTCGGACTGCTTGCAAAACCAAGGACAGGGTATGCAAGGTCTAGTGGTAGCACGGATAATCTCATTTCAATGGAGATGGTAGAAAAGCTGGAGCTGGAGAAGATTGAACATACAAGTCCATATAGAGTTTCATGGCTACAAAAAGGACATCAGGTAAATGTCACTAAACAATGTTTAGTTGAATTTAATATAGGAGAATATAATGATAAGATACTCTGTGATGTTATTCCCATGGATGTTTGTCATCTATTGCTGGGTAGATTGTGTAAATATGCCAGAAATGTGGTTCATGATGGGAGGATGAACACATACACCCTAGAGAAGAATGGGAGAACTCACATGTTGCTTCCAATCAAAGATAAGGAGGTGAAACCTGAAGTAAGCAACACTGTACTTCTCATGAGTGGGAAGGAACTTCTTACAAAGGTTAAGAACAAGGAGGAACCGCAATTCATTGTGGTCAGGAAGCCAATGATTGTTTTAAATAGCACAAGGGTAGATGATTTACAAGAAGAGGTTCAGGAACTGCTGGAAGAGTTCGCTGACATAGTAGTGGACGAACTACCTCGTTCTTTGCCACCAATCAGAAGTGTGAGTCATCATATTGATCTCATACCTGGAGCTATTTTTCCAAACAAAACAGCATATAGATTAACGTCGCAGGAGAATGAAGAGGTCAAGAGACAAGTCCAGGATTTGTTGGGAAAAGGGTTGGTTAGAGAAATCTTGAGTCTGTGTGTTGTTTCGACAGTACTCCGTCCAAAGAAAGATGGAGGCTGGAGGATGTGTACTGATTCAAGGGAAATCAACAAGATAACAATTAGGTACAGATTTCCATTGCCAAGGACAGATGATCTAATGGATTGCTTAAGTGGAGCGAAATTTTTTTTGAAGATTGATTTGAAAAGTGGATATCACCAGATTCGTATGAGAGAAGGTGATGAATGGAAGACAACCTTAAAGACTAACAAAGGGTACTATGAATGGCTTGTTATTCCATTTGGTTTAACGAATGTGCCAAGTACCTTCATGAGGTTGATGAACGAAGTCCTGAAGAAATTCATTGGAAAATTTGTCATTGTGTATCTAGATGACATACTGATCTTCAGTAAAACAGAGGCAGATCATCTAAACCACTTAGCTATAGTGATGAAGAGATTACAACAAGAGAAGCTGCTGATAAACATGAAGAAATACTCATTCATGAAAACAAAACTCATCTATTTGGGTTTTGTTATTTCTGTAGATAAATTGAGGATGGATCCAGATAAGGTGGAGGTGATCAAGAATTGGCCATCACCGAAGAGTATATTTGAGGTGAGAAGTTTTCATGGATTAGCTAGTTTCTATCGAAAATTCATCAGGAATTTCAGTGGGATTAGTGCACTGATGATGGACACAGTGAAGAAGAGACACAAATCTTTTCACTGGATAGAAGAGGCTAAGAAAAGTTTTAATCTATTGAAGAGGAAAATCACAGAACAACCAATCCTGGTGTTGCCTGATTTCCAAAAGACATTTCAAGTGAAATGTGATGAAAGTGGATTTGCAATAGGGGCAGTCTTGAGTCAATAAGACAAGCCGATAGCATACTTCAGTGAGAAGCTGAACAAGGTGAAGGTGAAATACTCCACATATGACAAGGAGTTTTATGCTATTATTCATGCATTAAAGAAATGGAGACATTACTTGATCCCGAAGGAGTTTGTCTTATACAGTGACAATCATGCACTGCAGTTTGTGATTCAATAGGAAAAGTTGAATCAAAGACATGTAAAATGGGTTGAATACATGCAGAACTTTACTTTTGTAACTAAGCATATTTCTGGAACTGCGAACAAGGTTGCTGATGCTTTGAGCAGGAAATGTTTGATGTTGCAGGAGTTCAGAGTTAAAACACTGGGTTTTGATGATCTCAGGAACATGTACAGAGATGATCCAGATTTTAAGGAGGCATATGAAGCAGCTGAGAATCAAATTCTCAAGGACAGAAGTCAATGGATAGAATACATGATCCAAGAAGGATTACTGTTTAAAGGTAATCAACTTTGTATTTCAAAATGCTCCATGAGGGAGAATTTGCTGAAGGAGAAACATAGTGGAGGATTGGTCGGACATTTCGGTCACAACAAGACGTTTGAAAAATTGAATGAGTCATATTTTTGGCCAGGAATGCGAGAATATGTCAAGAAATTCGTGGATAGATGCATAATTTGCTAGCATTCGAAGGGAAAGAGACAGAATGCAGGATTTTATCAACCATTGCCCATACCTGAGAGGCCGTGGGATGAAATCAACATGGACTTCATATTGGGGTTGCCAAGAACACAAAGAGGGTTTGAATCAATCTTTGTGGTAGTGGATAGATTTTCCAAAATGACACACTTCATACCATGTCAGAAAACCAGTGACGCAACTCACATTGCGAATCTGTTTTTCAAAGAAGTCATTCGACTTCATGGCTTACCAAGGAGCATAGTTTCGGATCGAGACACTTAGTTCATGGGACACTTATGGAGAACCTTATGGAAGAAGCTAGGAACAAATTTATCGTTCAGTTCAGCTTATCATCCTCAGACGGATGGACAGACATAAGTCATGAACAAGAGTTTAGGAGACTTGCTGAGGAGCTTGGTGACAGAACACCACAACTAGTGGGACAACATATTACCACAGGCAAAATTTTCTTATAATGATTCAATGAATAGAAGCACAGGACAAAGTCCATTTCAAATTGTTTATGGCATGCAGCCGAGAGGAATTTTTGAACTGAGGGATTCAAAACAGATTGTGACTAGGAGCGCTAGTGCAGAAGATTTTGTAGAGGTGATGAAAGAACTTCACAGCCAGGTGAAGGAGAGTTTACAGAACTCGAGCCAAGAATATAAGCGCAGAGTAGATCAACACATGCGACAACTTCAATTTGAGGTTGGTGATTTGATTCTGGCACATCTGAGAAAGGAAAGGTTCTCGAAGGGGACACATAACAAACTGAAGATGAAGAATATCAGACCATGTAAGGTCTTGAAGAAATTTGGGGCAAATGATTATGAGATTGAATTACCCGATGGGATCAGAATTTCTCTGATATTCAATGTCTCAGATTTGTACCCATACATAACTGAGGAAATAGGAACAAGTGATGAACAAACAGAGATCCAATGGATAAAGCAGATGCATGTTGCAGAGAAGCCACAGATGGAAAGCATACTAGACAAAAGAGTTATCAAGAAGACCAGAAGAAAAAAATACTTTGAATACTTGGTCAAGTGGAAGGGACATCCAATTGAAGATGCCAGCTGGGAGAATGAAGTAGAGATTCATAAGCATGGACAGACCGTGTGAGAGCTCATGGACAGGAGCCCATGCAAATTTTCAAGTAAGGGAGTATGATGCAGGAGCATCGCCAACGTCAAGCGAGCATGGGGCAAGTGCAATACATTTTGGACACATGATAAATTGTTTAAAAACTTTTGAAGATGGATGCACCAAACGTAAGTGTAGTAGTTAAGGAGAGGCATACTTATAGATTGTAATCAGACCTTGAGTGACCTGCTCTCATCTGAAGGACGAAGAAGACATTAATGTTAGTAGGTAGCTTTGAATTCTCAGATTAGACAGTTTTAGGAGTGGAGGGAAAATGGATATAGACACCGTCATTGTATTATTGTAGGATAGTGAATAACATTTCCCAGAGAAGAGCATACATAGCTAGAACAAAGAAGTTGTGTTTGAAAAACAACCATGTACAGAGATTTGAGTTAATAGAAGAAGTCTTAATTCAGATTCATGGCGTTGTACTTGTTTCTTGTATGTGTATGCTGAATGGTCTGTTCAAGGTTTTACTCTTTCTGTTATACATTTGCTTTTCTATGCTGTGTATGAATGATTTCAGGATTATGTTTTAAGTCTGAGAGAGAAAGAGTTAGGAAATGAGTTTCAATTTTTTCTCTGTCTGAGCGAAAGTTCCTGCAAGGAGTGCGTTGACAAAAAGGGTTCAAAGGGTTTTGTCTCTGAAAGCTCAGATAGGTTAGCTTTTGTTCTCATTTCCTCAAGGGTGCAGTTAGGCACAGGAGCCGTGCAAAGTGTGTGCAGGCTGAATGAAGCTTTAGGGGTTTGTAACCTGAATGAATTGTTGAGAGACTGCTGCTGCAAGGAGTGCGCGGAGTCGAAGGTGTTCAACATTGAAGTGTTTGAAGGTTTGCCGCAAAGAGTGCATGCAGGAGTTCTTGAAAGACTTGAAGTTGGGAAAAAACTCAGAAGGGTTTGAACCTGCGAAGTCATAAAAGGGAAGAGATGAACGATCAAATTTCTTCGTAGAGAATTTGCGAAATCCCGCCATCCATCTGATCTGACAGAGAAGCAAGGAGGTTACGACTGTTTCCCCAGTTTCAAGCTCGAGAGATCATGAGCCGTCGGATCCTCACTTAGATACCCATCAGTCGTGGGATCTGACAAGAGTTGCACGAGGGTTAAACTCTCGCAAGCAGAGTGAAGGTCCCAAAAGATGTTGGGATATCGGGGAGGCCTC
>JASDQU010211535.1:0-18646 GCA_032191745.1 Picea mariana | reverse complement strand
CACCAACTAGTGGCTTCGAAATTAGAAGGTATTGTTTGCTTGGTGATTGCTTCCTAGTTTTTTTCTACTAGTGTGTGTTGTTTGTTTTTCGAAGTTGACCTTAAGAATTTCTTTGCGGAGCTTGTCACTTGTTTACAATTTCTCCCCCACAACGTTCACGTAGAATGCAAGGTTTATCTCCAGAGCATCTGAACGGTTCTCAACCCTTTCCTACCAGTACACCTGAGGGCTCTACTCACCAGAGTGAAGTCCCAGTTGTTACCCCACCACGCGGGGAAACAAGTGAAGTCCCAGTTGTTGCCACACCACAAGTGGAATCAACTGAATCTCTAGAACCTTTTCGAATTACCAATACTAGAGAGGACTATCACATTTTCTGTGGTGAACGACCATTTGTGTGATCAAATTCTTCTGGAGAAGCAGTTGTTACATCTTCTGAATCAGCCGTTGGGCCTTTTCCCGGTGTAGAAGGCCAAGATCCTTTTTGGTCAGGTAATTTCCGAAGGGTCCTTTTTGGTACTGAGGCACCTACCGTTTACGAAATCAACCCTCCGGTGTCTCCTGAAACAAAGACTAAACTAGTGACTACCACTTATCACTTTGTTCTCCCGGATGAGATGGCCCATCTCACGAATACTATGAGTGTTGAAACCAGAATTACTGCAGCAACTCTTCCTCCTATCAATACCCAGCGAATGCCTGATGTCATTCCAACACTACCACCCGAATACCATGCGTTGAATGCTTTTTTGAATACTGATGTTCCAACACCTCCGCAAACCCCATCTGGTACTCCTGGGGGTCCTTCTGGGCATCATATTCCCAGTTTTATTCCGACACTCCCTCCTCAATTTTTTGGCAATCCTAATCCTAGTGGCAATATACCGTCCATTACCTCAAATTTGCAGATATATGGTGGTGGACAAGGTGGTACGATTCCATTTCCTCTTATCAGACATAATCCACTTACTACACAACCTACGATTGGTACACAAGTTCTGGTTGGAACTCCACCTTCGATGGGGGGACCAACCCCACCTTTTGGACAAAATATACCTGCTGCGTTGGCCTAGTATTAGAATCAGATGCTACAAGATATTCCTCAAACGACTTGGGGTCAACAAGTTGTCCCTAATATTGGCCAACCATATCCCAGTATACCCAATCCTATTTTGGGTCGAGGTCCTAATGCTCAAACTCAGGTCCCTAATCCGACTCAAGGTTTCAATCCTTGGAGCTTCTATCCTCTTCAACCACCACCGAATCAGCCTGGGTCTTCCCATTATGGGTAGACTGCATACGCTCCTACTGGTTTGCCAACAGGGCTTCCACCCCAAAGTCACCAGTACCCACAGGTGAATAGACAGTTACATTTTCTTGCTACTTTGGATTTGCCAGATTTGTCTAGGATTCTAAATGATCCTATTCATCATTCTCCCCAATGGCCTGTTATTCTAGCTAAGCTTCCATCGGACATTCCTAAATTTGATGGCAAGGCAGGAGAGGACCTGAATAATCATGTTATGACTTTTCACCTATGGTGTTCATCCAACTCATTGATGGAGGACTCCATTCGTCTACGTCTTTTTCAACGAACCCTTATCGGTTCTGCTGCGAAGTGGTACATTGAATTGCCACGAGGTTTCTTCTCTGATTTTAACACTTTGGCTATGGATTTCCTTACACATTACCAGTTAACAATCCGTTATGATACTGGGACTAAGATTTTGAATTCCTTCAAACAAACTAAAGGCACTCATATATCTGATCATATTCATGAGTGGCGAAGACGTCAACGTCTCATTAAACTTGAACTCCCTGATCAGTTACTGGCGGACTAGTTTACGAAATCCTTTGTGAACAAAATAGGTAAAGACATTGCCATGGGTGGTGTTGTTGCAGAGGAGCAGGCTATAAGTCGTGCTCAATATCTTGATCTTGTTTATTCGCAAACGGGAACACTTTATGATTTATTACCTGAGTTACCTTGTCCTGGTGCTTCCAGCACTTCAACTACTCCAGCTGCCTCGCATGCAGCTGATGGTGTGATTGGTACAACCCACACCCATTCACATTCTGTTTCAAGTACAACCCCTAAATCCACCTCTTCTAATGTTCAGAATGTTCAGACTGCTCCGTCTCCTACCACTCCCGCCGGTAAAACTTTCGAGGTGAACGTCGTTCAATCTACCCCGACCGGTAAAAATAAATCGAAAAAGGGGAGAGGTAAGAATAAGGAGGGCAAAAATAATAATCAAACAGAGCAGCCTAAAAATACTCCTGTTGAAGATCGGGATAAGCGCAAACCACGCCACCCTTGCCTTATCTGTGGTGATGATCACTACACTAAGGATTGTCCAAGACGTGCTGAGGTCACAAAGTTCCTTCAAGGAACACCCAAACCCGCTACCCCGACTGTCTTGTCCCAACCCTTCCCATCTCAGCAACAGGCTCAGTTGGTCATTCAAGACCAACCTTCTTCTTCTACGACTTCATATGTTTTGATGTGTATTGGTGAATCTAAGCAAAACAATGTTACACTCACGACTAGAGCCAAAGATTATACTCCATCTAAGGAGAAAGATGATGATTTACCTCCTCCTTTGGTACAAACTTCTCCCATGACTCCACCTACTAACAGTCCTCTTCATCTCGAACGACTGAGTCTGGATACAGTTCTGCGACCCCCAAAAGGTGTCGTTAGGAAATCAGCTTTCAATCCTCATGCTCATGCGGCTCAGAACTACAGCATTGTGGAAGATCTGGCCCATGCACCTTCAGCGATGTCAGCCCTTGAAGTCCTTCAGTCTTGTCCTGCACAACGGAAGGCATTGTTGAAAGCGATAGGTGGAATTGACCCGATAGATATGAATTTGATAGTCTTTGACTTGAATGATCATATTTCGAGGTTACCCCCACAACTCGCGTTCCAAATACAAGTTTTTGTCTCTGACAAGAACATTTTCCAAACTGTTATCGATGAGGGAGCCGCTACGTGTGTAATGTCTTTTTCTTGTTGGAAAGCCATTGGCTCTTCTACCTTGACTGAATCACAAAACACTCTTAAAGCCTTCAATGGCTCTGGTTTTAAGCCTTACGGTGTTCTTCCTTCATTGCCTGTCACACTAGAAGGTAAGACAGTCCAAGTTGAGGTGGAAGTTTTTGACGCTCCCCTTGATTATAATCTTTTACTTGGCCGTAGTTGGATCAATTCCATGCGCGCTGTTGTGTCAACCCTTTTCTGTGTAGTATGTTTCCCTCATCAAGGAAAGGTTGTTACTGTTGACCAACTTGCCTTCTTCAATTCCGATACTCGTACTGGCAACGTGTCGTTTATTGCTAAAACCCCACCGGGTTATGAGAATGTCGGTGTCGGCCTGTTAAAGGATTCCTCATTAATGGGTACTTTCCCATTTCCACCGCCCGATATTCCATGCCTGTCAATTGCTTCTATCAACATGATCTCCATTGTGCCTTATGAACTTCCTCCATCACATGACCCTTGGATTTTCCCTGACCCTGGAGATCATCTTCGTTTCGGTGACGTCATGCTGTTAAGTCCGGTTGAGGCTGCTTATCAAGCCATTCAATCGGCAACACCTTCTACCTCTTCTCTTGATGAGTTGTCTCCCGATCCTTTTCATGTTGTTTTTCCCACTGACGAGATGATCATGTCCGTCATGGAAGACACCCCTTGGGATGATGGACATCATCATTCCATACTCTTTTTGGAACAACACACTCTTGAGAATTACCAACGGATTTCGACTCCGTCAACTATTGTTGTTATTTCCACGGTTCCTGCGACTTCACATGATGTGTTTGCTGAAGGGAACCTAAGTAACATCTCACCCACGATTCCCATTGACATATCGGTTAAACCTGGGATAGTAGAAAATGTTCATATTGGAGCTTCGTGTTCTCCCGATGAAATCGTCACTTATACATCTCTGTTTAAAGAATTTCGTGACATCTTCGCCTGGAGTTACGAAGAGATGCCAGGTATCGACCCTGCCATTGTTGTACATGAAATAAAGACATACCCTGGAGATAAACCTGTCCAACAGTGCCTTCGTCCTGTACACCCACGTAAAGCAGCGGCTATCAAGCTTGAGGTTGAAAAACTTCTCAAAGCCGGCTTTATTTATCCCGTGGCTCTGACAGAATGGGTTTCCAACCCTGTTCCAATTGATAAGAAAGGGGGAAGTATTCGTGTATGTGTTGATTATAGGGACATTAACAAAGCCTGTCCAAAAGACAACTTTCCAACCCCTTTTGTCGACCAGATTGTCGATGACTGTGCCGGCAGTGAAATATTCTCCCTCATGGATGGTTTCTCCGGCTATAATCAAATTAACATCGCTCCCGAGGACCAACACAAAATTCTTTTATTTGTCCTTGGGGTACTTTTGCCTATAGGAAACTTCCCTTCGGTATTAAGAACGTTGGTGCAACGTTTCAGCGTGCTATGTCTTATGCTTTTCACGATATAAAGCATATCATCCAACCCTATTTGGATGATTTACCAACTCATTCTATGCGCCGAGTCGATCACCCTACCCGCCTCCGGGCTATTTTCGTTCGTTGTCGGTTCTATCGTATTCGTTTAAATCCTCATAAATGCATTTTTTGCGTAGAATCCGACCATCTTCTAGGTTTCATCGTTTCACGACAAGGGATCAGGGTGGATCCTATTAAGGTTGAGGCAATTCTTAATCTCCCTCCTCCTTCAGCACTGCGTCAGTTGTAAAGTTTGCAGGGGAAAGCAAACTTTCTTCATCGTTTCATCCCTAATTATGCCGAGATTACTCATGGTTTTACACGACTATTAAAGAAAGATGCAGAATTCGTTTGGGATACCATGGCCAACAATTCTTTTGAGGCTTTGAAGTTGTCCCTCACACGGGCTCCGCTTCTCTTCCCTCCTGATTATAGTTATGATTATTTTCTTTATCTTGCCGCCTCAGAGTATACCATCAACATGGTTCTCGTACAGGAGGATGATGCGCACGATGAGCATGTTGTTTATTACTTGAGTCGAAATCTTACATCCACTGAAATCAAGTATCAACATGTTGAAAAACTGGCCTTGTCTATCGTTCAAGTTGTTCAACGCTTTCGGCATTATATTCTCTCAAGGAAAACTACAGTGATTTCTCATTGCAACCCTATGCAACACATTTTGACACATCAATTGCTAGGGGGAAAATACTCTAAGTAGATTGTCATACTCCAGGAGTTTGACTTGGAATTCGATCATGCCACATCTAAGAAATCCTTAGTTTTTGCTGAGTTAATATGTGATTTTCCTCACTTTGCCACGGAAAATGTAGCAGTAGATTCATTACTTGATGAATCTCTTTTCCTAATTAATACTGGTGATCTTTGGTATGGGGATATCATTATCTATCTTCAAACCCAGACTTTTCGGCCTGCTTTGTCTAGTGCAGAATGATGTCGCATCCGTTATCAAGCACATCAATATATTATCCTCGGGGATACTCTTTACCGTCAAGGAATTGACTCAGTTTTTTGATGTTGTCTCACATTTGATGAGGCTGAGAAAGCTCTGAATGACTGCCATTCTGGAGCATGTGGTGGTCATATGTATGGGTATGCTACTGCCCAGAAGATCTTACGTGCAGGTTACTTTTGGCCTTCCTTGTTCAACGACTGCATTACTGTCATTCAGAAATGCCATGCCTGCCAGACCTACAATCAGAAAATTTGGTCACATCTTGCTCCTCTTCATCCCGTAGTCTCAGTTGGTCCTTTTGCAAAATGGGGCATTGATTTCATGACATGTGACCCTCACTCGGCTGGGGGGAATGGTTACATCATTGTAGCTGTTGATTACTTTACAAAGTGGGGCGAGGCGATGCCAACATTCGATAATACTAGAAAGACTACAACGTTGTTTCTTTTTAACCATGTCATAGCTCATTTTGGTGTTCCTTAAGCTATCGTTACTGATCACGGTAGTCATTTTAGGAATTTTATGATGTCTGAACTTATTGAAAAGTTGGGTCTTCGTCATGATAACTCAACACCCTATTATCTGCAAGATAATGGCCAGGTCGAAGCAATAAACAAAGTTCTTCTCACTATGCTTCGACGGATGATAGGAATTCATAAAACAAGCTGGCACACAATGTTGTTTTCGGCATTGTGGGCATATCGAACATCTGTTAAATCTACCACTGGGTGTACACCTTTTCGATTAGTCTATGGTGTGGAAGCCATTCTTCCTATAGAATGTGAGATACCTTCTCTGAAGCTAGCTGTCGAACTCTTACCCAATACTTGTGCTGAAGAAGAACATCTGTTGTATCTGATGCAATTAGATGAGATTCGACATGACACCACTCTAGTAATAGAATCCCAAAAGAAACGTGTTAAGGCACAATATGACAAGCATGTCAAGCCTCACGTTTTCTCTGAGGGTGATCTTGTTCTTCTCTATGAATAGGATCAAGATGTCTTAGGAGCTGGGAAATTCGAATCTATGTGGTGAGGTCCTTATATTATTCGTCGAGTTTTGGACAAAGGAGCATATGAGCTGGTCGATTACGATGGTATCCCTTTGAGTGAACCCAGGGATGGGTTGTACTTGAATAAGTACTATGCATAAGTCATTTGTGCACAAGTACATGTATTTTATGTATTATACTTTGTGTGTGTTACTTTAGTTTGCTTTTGACGTTATCTGGTCTCTGCCCTTATGTGACGTTGTGTTTTATTTCCAGATGTCGGAGTCTTCGCTACCCTATATTGGCTTCACTGATGGCACTAGCCATAGTACTCGGAACCTCATGTCCGCTGCGTGGGAAATCTATGCCCCAACAAACGAACTTATATCTTTACGAGGTGTATGTCTTGGCTGTGTGACCAACAACATTGCAGAGTATAGCGCTGTCATTGAATTATTGGTTGATGCTATCTCACTTGGAATTCGTCATTTGGTTGTGCGACTTGACTCGCAGCTTGTAGTACTATAGCTAAGTAATATCTACTCTATTCGAAGTCCTACTCTGTTAAGGGTGTATTTGTGAATTCGCCTCTTGGAACGTTATTTTGATCACATTGAATATCAACANTATGCCCCAACAAACGAACTTATATCTTTACGAGGTGTATGTCTTGGCTGTGTGACCAACAACATTGCAGAGTATAGCGCTGTCATTGAATTATTGGTTGATGCTATCTCACTTGGAATTCGTCATTTGGTTGTGTGACTTGACTCGCAGCTTGTAGTACTATAGCTAAGTAATATCTACTCTATTCGAAGTCCTACTCTGTTAAGGGTGTATTTGTGAATTCGCCTCTTGGAACGTTATTTTGATCACATTGAATATCAACATATTCCTAGATGTCTTAATACATTAACAGATGCATTGGTTAATTATGTATTAGACAGACACTTGAACCATTTATAAATTAAACACATCAAATTCACACATTATAAAGTAAACCGGTAGAAACCATCTGTATATATATAACGATCAAAAGAGTTTGTTTTTTACAAAATTTTTTCCACACTTACAGATTTATCCTATAACAACTGGGTTAAAGCAATGAATGATGAACTTGATCAGATTGAGAAAAACAATACATGGGAGATGGTTCATAGACCTGAAGGTAAAAACATCATTGGCTCTAGATGGATCTTTAAGAATAAGTTGAATGAGCAAGGACAAGTTGTCAGGAACAAAGCAAGGTTAGTTTATAAAGGATATGCTCAGATAGAAGGACTATATTATGATGAAACATTTGCGCCCATAGAAAGATTTGAAGCTATTAGAATGTTTCTTGCCTATGCTTGTCATAAAAGGTTTAAAGTCTATCAAATGGATGTCAAGTCAGCTTTTCTAAATGGATATTTAAGTGAAAATGTCTATATGGAACAGCCAGAGGGTTTCATACTGACTGGTAACCTTGACTTAGTATGCAAGCTTAAGAAAGCTTTATATGGGTTAAAACAAGCCCCTCGAGCCTGGTATCATAGACTGGATACGTATCTTAAAGACAAAAGGTTCAAGAGAGGAACAACTGACAACAATCTGTATATTAAAACATAGGATAATAATTTGCTCATCGTATTGGTCTATGTGGATGACATCATCTTCGGATGTAATAAGGATCCATTGGTACAATGGTTTTCTTCTACCATGGAATCTGAGTTTGAAATGTCCATGATAGGAGAACTGTTATTTTTTCTTGGTCTGCAAATTACTCAGAGGTCTGAAGGGATGTTCATTTCTCACGAAAAATATCTAAGAGAAATGTTGAAAAGGTTTCAAATGGAAGATTCTAAACCTGTGGGAACACCTATGGTTACTGGCTGCAAATTAAGCAAGGATGATGACTCACCTGATGTTGATCAGCGTTCATATAGGTCAATGATAGGTAGCCTGTTGTACATCACAACATCTCGCCCAGACATAATGCATGCTATAGGAATGGTTGGAAGATATCAGTCTGCACCTAAACAGAGTCACTTACTAGCTGTCAGAAGAATATTCAGGTATTTGAAAGAAACAATGACTTATGTTCTATGGTATCCCATAAATCAGAATTTTCAGTTAACTGCTTATTCAGATGCAGATTGGGAAAACTGTGTCGATGAGAGAAAAAGCACCAGTGGAGGAGCATTCTTCCTAGGTGATTCTTTAGTAGCATGGCTTAGTAAAAAGCAAGGTTCCATTTCTTTATCAACCATAGAGGCAGAGTACATTATTTCTGCTACCTGTTGCACTAATGTATTATGGATGATTCAGACACTTGCAGACTTAGAGGTATAATACACTGCATCGATCCCATTTCATTGTGATAACACTAGTGCCATCAATGTGTCTAAAAATCCTGTATTCCACTCCAAGGCCAAGCATATTCCCATAAAATATCATTTTCTGAGAGAGCAGGTCACTAATCAGATTGTTCAGGTCAATTACATTCCCACTACAGAACAAATTGCAGACATCTTTACTAAACCCCTAGCCAAGACACTATTTGAATATCTCAGACAGAATCTGGGTGTCATCCCGTCTCACATCTAAGAGAGTCCATTCTGTTAGGGGGAGTCCTGTATTGGTTTCATATCTGATACCTCCTGAAATTAATGCAACAGCTCAGGGGGAGCGTGTTTTCTTTGACAATGATGTCAAAGGGGGAGAAAAGAATAGGGGTGCCTTTGTTGCCATCAATGCCAAAGGGGGAGATTGTTGGCATGTTTTATAGACACTGTATGCTTGTCATTGATGGCAAGTACAGTAGCAAAGATGGAAGCAAACGTGCAAAGGATTGTAGGCAGGTTATTGATGACAAGATCAGAGTAAGCATCGATGAAAAACATGAACAAAGTAAGCTCAGGAGTAATTAGCGCAGAGTCGATCGCAATGCCTAAGCTCGGGAGGAGAAGCGTCAGTGATCATTGGATCCCATTTAAATTCACGAAATAAGGAGGACCATCAGATTTTATTGTAGACAAGAAGAATGCACAAAAGAGGAGGACAGATCTCAAGCATCAGATCTGAGCATAAGTTCTGACCATCATTGGATCAGGAAGAACCTGCATGTTCATTAAAGTGCAAGGAGAAGCGGGTATAGAAAATCTTGAAAGGAGGACCGTCCATCTATGGGAAGGACACGTGGACAAAGATCAACATTTCACTGACTAGAAAGTCAAAGGTATGAAATGCTCTATCCTTTCACCTCTCAAACTCGCGATATGAGAAATAGTGAAATAATCTCAACCGTTAGATTGAGGCCAAATATGGACCGTTGATCAGGCACAACGAAGGCTCGTGGAGTTGCGAAGTCTCAATAAAATTTTAACCATTGATCCAAGAGGGACGCGTGGTAGAATATCAGAGCATGTCAAAGACTCCATTTCGAATCGCGACTTGGAGAGGCAAGAAACAATACCATAGGAGTCTCGAAATCGTGAAATGCGAAACACCAAAATCTCGTCAACCATCCATCTCAGGGGGTTATGTGGACCGTTGATCTGACTCCCTTTCGGAGTTTCAAAAATTGGGATATGGAGATGTCAAGAACTCTTACCATAGGAGTCTCGAAGTCACTAACTCTAAAATCACGATATATAAAATCACAAAGAGATCAGGACCGTCGAATCACTTAGAGTGTGGACCGTTGATTTGACTCCATTTCAGAGCTTTGGATATCGAGACATGGAGTGTCAAGAGACTCTACCATATGAGTGTCGAAATCCTGAAATGCCGAAATGCAAAACACGTTTTGGCTCAATCTGTGGTCGCAACCATTGGTCACATCGGCGGAGGATGAAGGAAGGAGCTAGTTCAGATAAGCTCCATTTCAGATTTTTGAGGATTAGGACATGGAGTGTAATGAAATATTTACCACGGGGATCCCGAAATGCCGAAGTGCGAAATGGTGAAGTAAATGCAAGTTTCTATGAATTCAATAGAATGGTGCAGGTGAAGTTGAACAAGATCACAGGGTTACTTTTGCGCTTCTCAGTGTAACAACTAAAACAAATGATGATCTCTGCCAAAGGACTTGAAGAGGACTGAGTGTGATCGCCAAAGAAGATGAAGAGTCTGAAGGCATCTTCCAGTGGATTGAGGATTATTGATACATGCGATTGACAGATGGATGAGCATTGAAGTTTGTAAGTGAAACAAAAAGTATAATCTCGACTGTGCCAGAGAAGACGTAGAGTCTCAACTACTAGAGAAACTAAGGAATCTCAGAATAACACCCAGTGATGATGGATGCATAGGTGAAACCACTAGAGAAGCTAAAGAGTTACCATGATGATCAGGTAGAGGACTCACAATGAGCAGAATATGTAGAACAGAGAGAGAACGTGGTGCACAAGAAATTGGATAGCTGAGGAAGAGTGAAGTGGAGAAAACTCTTTGATGTGGAGGATATTGGAGTAGTGTGAGCATACATAGGCATGGCGAATATTGCATGCACAAGGAGCAAAAAGACTATAAGAATGTGGAACAAAGAAGAGATGAGTGTTGTTGCTGTGGGGAGTGATTCATGTGTGTAGAAGGAGTTAGGGTGAAACAACTGAAATTAACAGGAAACAAAAGGTGCATTGAATGGGAATGGCACACAGAGCACAAAAGGAAGAACAAAATGGGCAGTGGATGCATGCAGGAAGACAATGAGGAAGACTGAGTAGCAAAATCTTGTAGAACAGTGATGAGACTGGTAAGATGTTATTGAACACTATATCACTGTAATAGGCTTCAGTATTTCATATTCATAAACTAGGGTGGAAGGGAGGTGTTAGGGAGGAATGGTGTCCTCAGAAGTTCAAGTGGGTTCTTGAACACGGGGAGTTGTAGCTTCCTTCTAGTTGGTGCTAGAGAAACCAGGGAATTGGTGCTTCCTTCTAGTTGGTGCTAGAGAAACCAGGGAGTTGGTGCTTCCTTCTAGTGGGTGCTGGAGAAAAACAGAGAGTTGGTGCTCTCAACAAGTTGCAGCTTGCAAAACAAAGGTTGTAGCCTCACAATGAGTTGGTTCTCATATGTATGATAATGTAAAGAATGTAAATAATACTTATCATATAAAGAAGAAGAGGTTTTTACCCTGCATGGGTTTCCTCAGGAAATATCTGTCTCTGTGTTTCTCATATATGTGACTGATGTTGAATGTGCCATTGTTTATTTCCCTGCATTATTGTAATCATCATTGAGTGCCTTGTAAAGATTTTAAAAGAAGCATAATTGTTTAAGCACGGTAACAACTGATTCATCCGCCCCCCCCCCTCTCAGTTGTCCAACATGAAGATCTAGGCGATCATGTGACTACTTTTCATCTCTGGTGCTCGTCTAACTTATTGAAAGATGACTATGTCCAATTGCGCTTGTTTCAATGCACTCTCTTTGGGAGTGAAACGAATTGGTACATAGAGCTTGACCGCTCAAGATACTCTTCCTTCAACGAATTAGCAATGGCTTTCTTAAACCATTTCCAATTACCTATGAGATACGATGTCGGCACCGAATTGTTGTTCAACTTTGAACAGACCAAGGTGGTCCATATCTCTGATCACATCCAAGAATGGAGACACTGAACGAGTTTGATAAAAGTACCAGTCCCACCAAATTTTTTGCTGGAGTGGTTCCTTAAGTCTTTGGTAACCCAGTTATTCAAATATGTAGCGACGTCAGGAGCCTTTTCTAAAGAATACGTGATAATGAGAGCTCAACAGCTTGAGCTGATTTACTTGCAATCTAGACTACTTTATGAAATCTTTCCGGATACACCTAGGTAAATTCTTGACAAAACCAGATAGAGAGATGGACCCCATGCTGATGGTATTGTCGATTCAACACAAGATAAGACTACTAATCCACTATCAAAACAATTGCAACAATTGTCAATACAACAAACAGCATCCAGCCAGACCATAGGTCTGGCTGCTCCCCCTACCCAAGTGTCGGATGTACACAACGTACAATCGAAAAACCCAAAGGCCAACCAGTAGCCTGACGGGAAGACAAAACAATGAAATAAGGGTAAGGGGGATAAGAAACCTACCAATAATGTTGGTGGGGGAAACACTGAAAAGAACAAGTTGAAGCATCTATGTAATCTGTGCACGAAATACCACCCAACTTATCAGTGCCCTCGACTCGCGGAGGCCCAAATGTTATTGGCATAGTAGCAACCTATTGTGTTAACAAACCCATTCCAACATGGGAAAAATTTAACTCAAGCCTCGGTGAGCACGGAAGGGGGCAGTCAAGGACCTCCTCCGTCTTTGAGTAATCCTTCGTCCACGAATGTGTATATGATGAAAGGTTATGCTTACATATCAACCAGAGCGCATGATTACAAAATTCCTAGCTCCTCTGAGAAGAGTAAAGAAGCTGAGATCCCCCCCTCTTCCTCTCCAGATTGAGAAGATGTTGGGTGAAACAATGACATGCATCCCAAAAGGTGCGTTCAAGAAAGCTTCTCACAACCCGAACACAAGGGCTGACCAAAACTACTCTATGGTGGAGGATTTGTCACAACCCCTTGTGCGATGTCTTCTTTGAAGGTCCTCCAGAGTTTCCCTTCCCAGTGAAAGGCTCTATTAGCCGCTTTAGGATCTGCTGAGACTTGTAATCCAGACACAATCATTCCTGTTATGACCGACTTAAAACATCGTCTCCCTTACAACGTTGTGTTCCAGATAGTAGTGGCTTATACCAAGAAAATTTTTACATGGAACATTTTCCGCATAGTGGTTGATGAGGGTGCCTCAGCATGCGTAATGTCTTTGGCGTGTTGGAAGGCCATAGGACAACCCATTTTGTCTTTGTCACCAACTCTTCTTACCACTTTCGACAGTCATTCTTTCCGACCACATGGAATCATTCCCTCTTTCCCCATGTAGTTAGGGGGGCAAACTATGTGCGTCAAAGTTGAAGTAGTCAATGCTCAACTTGAATATAATCTTTTGTTAGGAAGGAGTTGGAATTATGCTATGCAAGCAGTGGTTGCTACTGTTTTTCGGGTCTTGATTTTTCCACATGAGGACCAGATAGTGACCATTGATCAGTTGTCTTTCTCCCATCCTGACCCTTCATTGGGGGCATTCACGGTCTCGATGATCGACAACCCTCAACCCGACACCGTCAACATAGGGGTTGGTTTGTGTTGACCTTTGATGGGTACTTTCGATTACCCACCCCCTCCCAACGATGTTAAGTTCATATCAAACCAACCTAAGGTTGAGATTTTTCAAGTCTCGTCATTTCGTATGACTTACTTTCATGATCCATCAACTCTTCCTTCCCCATCAAGCATGATAGAAAGGATAGGGCACCATGGCATGGCCATTCCCTTGTCCGTGGTAGAAGTTGCATACTCTATAGTCCATCAAACTTTTGTCGACCCTGATCCAACTACTGCACAAGAGTTAGATCTAATTTCAGAGCCTACTTGGGCTCAAGGTTCCCTTGCCGATACCGATTCTTTAGACTTATTCCTGCCCTCTGACAAAGCAATCATAGAGGAAATGATCAATCCATACAAACCCTAGGATGATCTCCATCACAGATCTTACTTCCTCCCAGAGTTAAGAAGAATTGAAGCATGAGAATTCACTTTGAATATGACTGGAAATAGGTCTTGTCTTATCAATCCCTTGGCCATGCACATAGTTTATGCCAAGGGTAATATGGCAGCCATCACTGAAACGATACCTATTGATATCTCTAGAACCCTTGGCGTCATAGAGAATGTGCTCGTCGGAGTTGATTGCTCCCCCGAAGAGATTCAAAACTACATGGATTTATTTAAAGAATTCTGTGATGTTTTTGCTTGGTCTTATGAGGAAATTCCAGGCATCGATCCAAGAATTGTCTAACATGAAATCATGACTTATTCTAATGCTAAGCCAGTTTGGAAGAAGCTTCGTCAAGTCAATCCTAGGAAAGAAACAACTATCAAAGCTAAAGTAGAGAAACTGCTTAAGGCATGTTTTATCTAACCCATTCACTTGACTCAATGGGTGCCAAACCTCATTCCAGTCGATAATAAATAGGGTACGATTCACATTTGTAAGGACTTCCATGATTTGAATAAGGCTTGTCTAAAGGATAATTTCCCCACACCATTTATTGACCAGATAGTCGATGAATGCATAGGATGCAAGGCCTTTTCTTTCATGGATGGTTTTTAGAGATACAATAAGATATAGATCAAACTCGATGACGAGAACAAAACCACTTTCATTTGTCCATGGGGTACATTCACTTATCAGAAAATTCCTTTTGGTCTGAAAAATGTTGGAGCTACCTTTTAGCAGGCCATGACTTTTTCTTTCCATGATCTCAAACATATAGTTGAGGCTTACCTTGATGACTTAGCATCACAATCTCGTAAGAGAGTTGATCATCCTATGCACCTCAGATTCATCTTTGAGCGATGTCTCTACTACCGGATTCAGTTGAATCCAAACAAGTGGAGTTTCTGCATTACGTCAGGTCGTCTACTAGGTTTTATAGTTTCGACAATAGGGATCATGGTCGATCCTCTCAATTTTGAGGCAATAGTTCAGTTGCCTCCCCCACGCACATTCCTTCAACTTTAGAGTTTGCAGGGAAAAGCGAACTTCTTATGGAATTTCATCACAAACTATGTTGAGATCAGAAAGGGATTTATGCGTTTACTCAAGAAGGACATCCTTTTTTATTGGGACGAAGCTTCTTAATGCTCGTTTGATGCTTTGAAACACGCCCTCAAGTCTGCCCCTCTGTTTCAGCCACCCAATTATAATAAATATTTCTTATTTTACTTGGCTACAGCAGAGTCGACCATTGGTATGGTATTGGTTCAGGAAGATGATGTGTTTTTCAAGTACGTGATCTATTATTTGAGCCAAGGCCTGGTGGGACCGGAACTTAATTATTCCCACGTTGAAAAACTTGTGTTGGCAGTAGTTCATGATGTCCAATGGTTCCGTCATTATATCTTGTTTCAAAATACCACCATCATTTCCATTGTAAATCCATTTAAATATGTGTTGAAAGGATGAGTAATTGGTGGAAAGATCAGTAGATGGATAATTGTCCTCTAATAATTTGACTTATATTTTGTTTCGAAAAAATCCAAAAATTCATTGGTCTTTGTGGAACTCATATCGGAACTTCCAGTCGAGTCAGGTGATGTTGTGCTTGAAGAGTCACCTATTAAAGGAGACATGTTTTTGATCATGTCTTTGGGCCCTTGGTATGGAGATATACTTGTCTATATCCAGACTTTGATGTGCCCCACCTCTGCTTCTCATGATGAGCGTCGTTGTATACACCATCAGGCCAAGAACTCTCTTATACTCGAATATACATTGTATCGTCGAGGCATAGATTTCATCCTTTTCCGATGTATCACTCATGAAGAAGAAAAAATTGTCCTTAATGATTACCACACTGGAGCATGTGGTGGTCATATGTTTGGGTTTGCAATAGCCCAAAATATATTACATGCTAGGTACTTCTGGCCAACATTAGTCAAATATTGTGTTGAATTGGTCAAGAAGTGCCACCCATGTCAAATCTTCTCTCAAAAGATGAGGGCACACTCTGCTCTTGTGTTTCCCATCATTACCGTTGGTCCTTTCACCAAGTCGGGGATTGATTACACAACATGAAACCCCCCTTCAGCAAGGGGGAACCATTATATCATCGTAGCAGTATACTACTTTATGAAGTGGGTTGAAGCTATGCCAACGTTTAAGGATGATGGAGAGACAACAACTCTCTTTTTGTTCAACTAGATTATAGCAAGGTTCGACATCCCGAGAGAGATTGTCACTGACCATGGCAGTCACTTCCAGAATAAATGGTGACTAAGTTAACATCAGAGCTTGGGTTGAGGACCTTACTACCCTCAAGTGAATGATTAGGTGGAAGCTGTGAATAAATCCCTCAAGAATATTTTACAGTGAACGATCAATTTGACCAAGTCAAATTGGCATTTGATGTTGTACTCTGCATTATGGGCCTACCGAACATCTATTAAGACTGCAATTGGTTTCTCACCTTTTCAAATCGTTTATGGGTTGGAAGCCATTTTACCCATAGAATGTCAGACCCCCTCTTTAAAATTGGCAGTACAGTTATTGCTAGACACTTCACCACTTGAAGAATGGTTATTACATCTCAAATAACTCGATGAGCAATGTCGAGACACAGCCTTGGCTAATGAGGCTCATAAACAAAAAGTTAAGTGTCAGTATGATCAGTCCATTGTCCCTCGGATTTTTTCTAAAGGTGACCTTGTCCTAGTCTATGACCAAGATAAGGATCCCCTAGGGGCAGGCAAGTTCAAACCACTACTACATATTGAAAAATTTGCGACGACCACTTGCGACGAAAGTACTCTTTCATCACAACATGCAAGAGAATTTTTATTTATTTTTCTAAATCTACCCCATGTTTGTCACCCTCTCAACGCCTATAGTTTAACTGAGCTGTAATGGTCAATTTTCGTCGCATACGCGATGACTCTACTTTTTTCGTTGCCTATGCGACGAAATTTGACCATAAAAATTTAGTCAAACTTTACCGTTGAAAATGACCTAAAATAAATAGCTGTAAATATATATATATATATATATATATATATATTTAGGTCACTATTGTCGCAATTGCGATGATGGTGACCTAAAATTGGCCTATAAATAATTGACGATTTGAATATGTTGTGACAATCTTGCTATAACAATGACAGTTCTGAAAGGGTATTTTTGTGCGGAAAAATGTCGCAGAATGTTGTTAGAGGTGAGGAAAAAAGTAAAGCGCGTGAAAAGGGTGATGGTAGATGTTATTTCCCTTCTAAAAAATGTTGCCTCACACGTCCCATAAGAATTTTAATAGCAACAGCTACAAAACATTGTAGGGAATATGGTCACATTGATGGAGGATCAAATGAATATCGTACCATGGTAATTAGCTATATATTTATTATCTTTTTTTATTTTGTCAATTTTATATAAAATTATATATATGTATATATATTTTTTGAATGTTTGTGATAGTATACAATAATTTTGCATGATTGTTTGTAATTATAAAGTTAGAGTTTCCCTCTAACTTTCCGCAAAATATTGCACCAAGTATTAGTAGAAATGATGTTGTACAAGATGAGGAACGTCATTATGACCAAGAAAATGAGGATCTCATGGAAGAAGATGATGGGACAAATCAAGTTAATGATCGCATATTGGAAGAAGATGATGAGACAAATCAAATGATCCAAGATTTGTTTTCACAGCCGGATGAGGATGGGGAAAATGCTGGTATTTATGATGAACCTCTATTATAAAAGGCAAATAAATGACTTTATGAAGGATCAAGAGCAAATCTTCTCTCCGCTACATTGTTGCTGGTGAACTTAAAGGTTATGAATAATTTGTCGAACACTTGTATGACACAGATACTAAGGTATGTAATATGTTTCATCTCATACTGTACATAAATGTTGTTTTTTTTTATATTTTCTTTTAGTGTTAATTAATGTGTAAAATAAGAATGCATTTTTTACGATTAATATTCTTACATTAACTAGTTGTTTGTTATGTTGTAGATTGTTAGGTGAATTTTTGTTACCATCGTCAAATATTTTACCTCACACATATTGAGGTTTGCATGCCATTATGAAAGACATTGGAATGGATTATCAAACTATAGATGCATGTCCTAATGACCATATTATATATTATGGACAACATGCTTCGAAAACCAAATGTTCACAATGTCTTATCAGTAGATATCGAACCGATCAAGTAACAAAAAGTGTGCCTCGAAAGGTTCTTTGTGATATTCCCATAATTCCACGTTTGCAGCGATTGTTCAGGTGTGAAAGCATAGCACAATTTATGGATTACCATGCATGTAACAGAAGTGAATATGGTGTTCTTCGAATGCCTGTCGATGGTTCTGCATTTAGGGAAATTGAGGAAAAATGGGCAGATTTCAAAGATGAACCTCGTAATGTTAGGCTTTCATTGGCAGCTAACAGTGTTAATCCATTCAGAGAGCTTAGGTCTATTTACTCAGTGTGGCCTATTTTTGTTATCAACAATAACATTCCTCCTTGGATGTCAATAAAGAGGGAGCACATAATGTTGACAATGATTGTTCCAGGTATTTGT
>JASDQU010211532.1:4056-18646 GCA_032191745.1 Picea mariana | reverse complement strand
CAACAAGATCTCATTAACCATGTAAGTCTTGTCGCACATCATCAAAACATCAAATATGAACAGATCTGATCTTCAATAGTTCAAGGGGGTCCCACCTACTAGTATTATTTAGATTTTATAATAATAGTCCTTAGCAACACTTTGTGGGAAAAAATTCGTTGATGATTTTAATCATCAACACCACCAAAATGGCGACAAATTAGAGATCACCTACCCATTGTCACCTTAGGCAGGTGTTCCCGTCACTTTAGAGGTGAGGTAGTCACCTCAAGGGGGGAATCTCGGTGACCCTAGGGGGGATTGAGACAAAAAATGAGATATATGAATGGATTCCCCTAAAGTTCAAGTTTATATATTTAAAATGGAACTTGGAAATGATTCTTAATGGTTTCTTGAGGTTGGCAATGCTTTGAGTGACCTTCCAAGAGAGAATATCTTCCCGAGACACAAGGAAAACCAAGTATACTATGCAATATGTTAGGTGGAAAAGAAAGTTAATATTGTTGTCCCTAATTGCAGAAAAAATACATGATATATATCATCATGTAAAATATAATAGAGGCTGCAAAATAAGTGTAAAGATTCTAGATGAATAAACAAGAGACAAGCTAGTAAAGACTAGTTTAACTCAGGAATGAAAGAGTAAGACTTTAGCATAAAATCAAGGATGTCACAAAAAGTTTATTGCAATGATATTTATCATACTTATGGATGTATAAAACCAAGCCTTATAACATAAAATTTAACCAACAAAAATAACACTAAGTTATCCTAAAAAGTGTGTTAGGATTAGTAGTTTGTTAGGGAGAAGTTATAGGTCATTTCTAGGGTTAGTTTAGGATTTATCTAGGTTTATATGGTTAGATCTCTTCACCCCTAATGGTTGTAGGTTAGTTTTATTACAACAACAATTTTTAGTCGATGAAAGGGGACACCTCAATGAGGAAATATAGCCTAAGGCTCAAGGGACAATACCCAAGTGATATAACTTCAAAACTTCAATTTTTCATGTTTACCAATGCAATGTTTTATTTCTACAATGCAATGACTAGTGCCTTTGATTAATGGGTTAATGGGGTCATAAAGTAAAGAGATAGAGATAATACCTCCTTGGGGGTATAAATCCTCTTGTTCCCCAAGGTAATTAACCTAGCTAGGGTTTAAACTAAGGGGTGTATTCCCTTGTACTTCCTTAGCAAACCCTTGCAAACAATAATTCTATGCTTAAATTTATGGTGGAGATAAAGTAGAGGTGTATGCACTTATACTCCCTACCTATCCTTAGAAACAATCAACCTTGAGCTTGAATTACAAATGATAGCAACAAGTAAAATGTCTTACCAATCCAAATAGCAACAATATAAACCACAACATGCCAAGATAAACCACTACAAATAGCTAGAAAAGACCTCCATGAGCTAGCACATCATCATCATGTAGTCCATAACCAAAGAGGACACCATACGATAGCACAAGAGAACAAAAAGCTCGAGGGTAGTGAAAATTTCAGTCCTTATCTCCTCACAATGGGAGAGTTATCATTCAAAATGAGATTTAATGATATCTATTTATACAAAATGTCCATCACATAGTTTGTCCACTTAGCAAGGGTAAAACATAAGATAATGGGTCAAAAAACCTTATCTTACCCCTTGGATCAAAATAATATTAAACAATTCATCTTAGAATTCACTTTTACACAAAAGAAACCCTAGAAAAAGGTGATGCCACCCCTTTAGGGGATGTTTTGGCACTTTGAAGAAGTCATTGGCATAGTAGATGCATGGCTAGGCCTCCAAAGGCCATGTGTCACTCATCCAAGTCCTCTCTTGATGGTATTCAAGTCTCCTTCCTTAAAAAAATGCCACATTTCATCGATCAACACCTTCACCACCAAACCCTAGCCCTCTAGGTGACATCAAGCCTCCATAAGTGACGTTTTTCCTCTCCTAGGACAAACATTTGGCATGTGAGGGACAGGTCATGTCTTCCATGTTGTCTTCTAGGACTCCAAAGGCAAGTCATCATGATCCGGCATGTGGGCCCTAGGCATCCATCCAATGGGCTTCTTGGCCCATGGAAGCTCAAGATAGTCTTGTTCTTTCAAAAATGGCCACCAAGCAAGGTCTTGCAAAACAAAAGAGTATGTCCTCGAAAGATCTCAAGTCAATTATATCATGACAAGTGTAAACCACTTCTAATAATCAAGGCACCTAAACATGTGCATCAAAACTACCTCATCAAATTAAACAAATGCTTAAAGCCATATACAATTGACGAAGTTTAAGTATGGGAGGGGTGTCATAGGAGTACTATTGGGTAAACCAAAGCCCTCAAGTAATGGATTCTCCCAAGGATGGTATTTCAAGGTCATGAAATGGATGATGAGGTGGAAGAGGTTTAGATTTCACAGGTCAATGAGTTTCATGACATACAAGGGCTCGTATTATCTCATCCATGGGTGATTTTATAGAGGGTGTGTGGCACCTTCGTTTGCAATAAATTTTTTCCAATCCCATATTCTTTCCATTTTTTGTTTCTTTCATGTTTTAAGGAAAAGTTGAAGGCCACTGTCCTGGCGTGATGTTCAGATAATGACAGTGTCACTCACAAATACCTTGCTGAAATGAGAAGGCTGGCTTGTGATGAGACCCCATTTCTCTCAATTGTGTAACTGAGAGCCACTACCCTGGCTTGGTGACCAGATGATAGTAATGTCATATGGCTAAATACCCATGATCATGATAGGCCAAATCATGATGAGACCTCCTATCCCCCAACTAACCCCTTAAGCATTCATTATCATTTATTCTTGTAGGTCCCTCTTTTCTTACAGAGAATCATTTCATTTGTTTCTTGGGGATCCATGGGTGAAGCACCTGGAAGGTCTATATCTAGGATTTTAACTTTTCAGCCAACAATAATCCCTCTAGGCCTTCAACCCCTTCTTCCCATGAAATGAGGTACATGCACTTCTTGGGTCACTAAGTCAAAGGGACTAGAAGAGGAGAATATGATGGAAGTGTAATGAGAAAAACGTGGTAAGTATGGTCAGGAATGGTACGATAACCCCTCAAGGGACCCCCAGTCACAAACCTTCACCAAAGTTTGAACACTTACTAGAAAATCTGTGACACTCACCAAGGTGAAACAAGGTCAGAGGAATAATGTCCAAGAAGACATTCTATAATAAAAAAAATCTTAAATACAACATGTTCAAATGCCTTAAATATTAGGGTGACTATATTCCATGATAACAGACATTTACCACGTGGAGAAAGACCCTTCTGCCTCCCAAAATCTAGCTGGTGTGGTCGATGCGATGACAATGGATCAAATATGGTGACGAAGCGGGCTTCTATATGTGAAAGTGGAAACTATTGGTCATCTGATCGCTCGACACTCCATATCTACAACTTGAGGGCCTCGAGACATGATCTCCTTAGTTACCCCACAAAATGGGGATAACAAGGCTGAAAGAAAAAATGTTGCAGAGATGTAATTTGCAGCCTTATGGTTGTAGAATTAAATTTATTACAACCAAGATATAAACCATCAAAACTTTCCAACAATCCACCCAAAAAGTGCGCTAGCCTCAATATATTATAGTGGAAAACTTTTAGCAACTCTAGAGGGTTGACTAGTGTGTTATTAATGAAAATGTGTTAGGGTTTCTACATCCTTGATGGTTGTAGATAAAATTTGGTCACAACAAAAAGATGTACTCAGTAAATTGAGACGCCTTGATGGCTCAACCAAGCATAAAAATAATAAAATTGATTCCAACTTAGACAATCTCAAAATCTTGACTTTTCATGTTTACCAAGGCAAGTAATTTATATCTCCAATGCAAAATTCAGATTAGTGCCTTTAATATTTGGGTGAATGGAGTCTTTAAACACAATTTGGATCAACAAGGTCCCTAGGGGTGTAAATCCTCTTACTCCCTAGGGTATGCCAATCAAAATAAGGTAAAATCTAGGAGGGTATACACACTCGTATTCCTCCTAGTAACCCTTACAAAATGACTTGTAAACTTAGCAAATTAGATGAATATTAATGGAGGTTGTATCCAACATACTCCTCCTAGGGTTTCAACCAACAATAACCAATAAAGATCAATAAATAACTAACAAATGCAGATTTTACCTTACCAATTCCAAGAAAGAGAGAGATCAAACCCTAGTTCACCAAGCAAATTACCATCCGATAGCAAGAAAACAAGCCTCCAAGAGGTTCACACCACCTTAGCTCATCCATTCATAAAAATATAACACCAAAAACCATTTGCAAGAGAGATAAAAACCAACAATCTACAACTATAACGAAAATTTAAGCCAGGTACTTCTCACAACGGGAGAGTTATGATATAATGAAATACAAATGATCTCTATTTATACAAAATGTATTAAACATAGTTTGTCCACTTAAGTTAGGGTAAACACAAAATAATGGGACAACAACCCTTATTTTTCCCCTTTAGACAAATAATTCAGTTTTAATTCAAACTTAAAATCTAAAAAGGGCACAATAGAAACCCTAAAATAATGTCACCCCTCTAGGGGTGACATTTTGAACCTTTGAGCAAGTTGTTGGAGAAGTCAGTTGAATTTGTTGGGGCTCATAAAGCCTCCCTCTTATCTGCTATAGGCTCATTCAAAAAAGTCGTTCCAAGTGTCATCAAATAGAAACTTCACCACCAAAACCCTAGCCTCGATGATGGTATCAACTCCTCAAGGGTGAAGTTTTGGCCCCTCCAAGTAAATCATTTGGCACGTGAGGGATAGGAAATGTCCTCCAAGGTGTCATCTAGGCCTCCAAAGGAAAGTCATCATGATCCAAAATGTGGGCCCTTGGCATCCAACCTATGGGCTTCAAGTCCCATGGAAGCCCAAGCTAGTCATATTCCTCCAAAACTGTCCACCAAATGGGTCCTGCAAAAACAAATGGATATGCCCTCCAAGGATCTCAAGTAAAAGAATCATGATGAGTAAATAAAATCAATAAGAGATCCATCTAAGCATTTATATCCAAAATTCCTCAGCACAATAAACCAATGCTCAAAGACCCTATTCAATTTTCCTAGTTTAGGTATGGGAGGGTTGACAAAACGACCTATTGGGTGAATCGTTCCTTAAGGTTAGGGGTGTTTCCTGAGGGGGCCTCATTTTAAGTCACGTGGATGAGGTGACATGGATGAGGGGAATAATTTTGGGCATGGGGTCCATGTCATATAATGGGTTGTAGTGTCTCACTTATGGGTGCCTTTGTAGAAGGTGTGTTGCACCTTGATTTTCAATGCAACCTTTTTCCAAGCCCATTTATTTCCTTTAATTATTTTAGGATGTTTCCAGGTTGAAGCCAAGGTGGGGATTCTAACTAAGAAATAAAAATCATGCCTATATTGAATCTTCCTTTGTCAAATCATGCTTCCTCAAGTTGGAAACATGTGTGGGACTCCTACCTAAGCATTAAAAATAGTTCCCACACATGCCCCTCCTTGGTTGGCATTCGTTATTAGTTATTAATTCACGGGTCCCACCAATTTTTATGAGAGATGTTTCATTGTCCTCGGGATCCCTGGGATATAATATAGAAGGTTAATGGTTTAGATTTTATCTTTTTCCAACTACAAGACTGATGCAGGAGCATCTCTCCACATCATCTAGCCAGCCAGCCAGCCATGTCAGCGCATGCATTCAAGGCTGAAGAGAGGTGCAGTCCTCGTTTTCAATTTTGAAATTGAATGTAATTAAATGTTTTAGGCTGTTGAGCCATGATGTCATGCTTTGCACAGGCGTAGAAGTAGGTAGGCCTTTAATGTTTGAAAGATGAGATCTAGATCCATATTGTGGACTAGACAACCCATTCAATGTAATTGAATAGGGTAGGTGAGTGTGGAGGGAAGAGCTCTAAGAGCCCCGTCATGTAAAAAGATCATTGTATCTGTTTTTGAAAAGAAGAGAAGAGGAGAGTATGCACAAGAGAGAGTGAGTGTGCATAGAGAAGGAGCCGAGACCTTGTTACAAGCCGTGCTTAGGAACACCCTTGTAAATAGGCATTTTCCATTTAATATAAACAACAGTTTTTCCTGCATAATTCCTGTGTTGAGTGAATGTCTTTGAGTGTTCTTTATATGCTGTGAATGTATGCTGTAGGTTTTCATTTGCAGGAGTTTTTGATTTCAGGCTTGAGAGGTTCTTTTTGGTTTCATGCCAAGAGGGCGTGACAGAGTACTGCGGTCTCTGAATACCAGTGCACAGAAGCACTTTTGAACTCTGTGGATTTAGAAAAAGTTGTGCCAGGTGGGCACAATAGCTGAAATCATCAACTCGAGGAAGACCTTGGAGGTTGCTGAAAACATCAGGAGGCAAGGTTGTGTAGGCGAGACACAGTTGTAGACAGAAGCTTTGAGGAGTTCTGTAAAGCTCTGCCAGGTGGGCATTGAGCAGGCGCAAAGTGTGCACAGGAGAAGAACTCAGTTGTGAGTTCAGAAGAAGACAGTAACTCTGCTGTGAGTTCTGTAAAGCTCTGCCAGGTGGGCATTGAGCTAGTGCAAGGAGTGCATAGAAGAAGAACTCTGCTGTGAGTTCTTAAGAAGTCAGAATCATCTGAGGATTCTAGACAACTCTGCCAGGAGGGAATTGAGTTAGTGTGCAGACAGACACAGGAAGAGGACTTTGTTGAGTTCTGTAAAACTCTGCCAGGAGGGCATTGAGCCAGTGCGAGGAGTGCACAAAGGAAGAAGTCTGCTGGGAGTTCGTAAGAAGCAAGAATCACTACGGATTCTTGAGACTCTGCCAGGAGGGCATTGAGTAAGTGCCAGAGTGCACAGAAGGAACTCTTTGAGTTCAGAGATTGAAGAAGAATCCACTGAAGGATCTTCTCAGGGTTGTTGAACACCCTGCACACTCAGCAAGATGTTTCTTGAGTAGAAGGATAGATAGGAGGGCATCCAAATTCTCCATCTAAGGGAGAAGGAAAAAGGACCAAGTTCCTTAAGGCTCTGAGTTACAGGGAAAGCTCAGAAGGGATAGCACCTTTGTTTGCGTGAAGACTCTGCAGGAGCGTAGAAGTCAAAATCCTTCAAGGATTCGGGAGTAAGCTCAGGAGGAGTAGCGTTTTCATACGCCCAGGCGAGGACTCGAAGTCATGGAGCTCGCAAAGGAAACATAACAAAGGTTGAGGCCTTTCGACACTTGGAATCCTTCCAAGTGCCGGAAGAAAGTGCCAAAGCTCAAGAGGAGTATAGCTGCCATTGGATCCAGTCAGAAGATCTAGACCGTTGGAGTTTATTTACGTCCATGAAGTAGTAGGAGAAGAGCACAGGAGAGATGATTTGAACCGTTAGATCTTGAGTGAAGAACCCGACATCCGTTGGATCTTTCGAGATTTGCACAAGGTTTAAACCCTCATGCATAGAGTAGCAGAAGCGAAAGTCCCGAAAGGGTTGAAATCAGGAAATTCGGAAATCAGGAGTTCGAGAGTCCTGAGGACGAAAGTTTGAGCACTCGACATCATAAATCATGAAAGGGAGAATTGGATTTGAGCCGTTCGTCTATGGGAGGACGCTTGTCATGGAATCATCCATTTCAGATATTCGGGCACCGGGACTCACAGAGGTGAGCATCTTGACTTCGCATCTGGCGAAGTCGTAAAAGGATCAGAGCCGCCCATTCGGAGAAGGACAGGTGTCACGAGATCACCCATATTGGGGATTTAGACATCGAAAGTCATAGAGGGAAGTCTTTCAATTTCGTGAGTAACGAAGTCGCGAGAAGATCGGGACCGTCCATTTGAGGAGGACAGGTGGCAGCGATCGAAGGATCGAAGGAAGTGCTGAAGAAGTCCAAGTTGGGCTTCGCAAACTCGAAGGTTCGCAAGGTGAGAGCCCAGGAGTTGGGTGCTCCAAGTCATGAGTGGTGAAGTCATGAGGAGCGCAGACAACCATAAGATTCAGGTCACAGAGGACCGTTGGATGAAAGTCTCATTGCGTGTATCATGCATTCGGAGGTTTGGAGGTTGAGAGGACCTTGTCTCGACTGCAGAAGTCGCAAAGTGCTGAGAGTCGAGGCACGAGTGTAGACATGTGGAAGAACCATAAGGTGGGGCCCATGTGGTTGACAGGTGGATACACATCGCCTGGAGAAAGGAGTCAACACTCCATTGACTTCTCGCATCTTGGGGATTCACGGAGTAAGGGCATGAGAGCTCAACCCTTAGACTTGCAAAGCCATGAAGTCATGACGGGAGCTAGAGCTTAGCCTAGCCGGTGGTCACGCATAGAGGGCACTGACAGAAGGGAGCTATACCCATTTCGTGATCTCGGGTATCGCGAGATTGGGAAGGAAGAGTCGGGAGCTTCGACTCACGAACTCTCTAGATTGCGAGTTGCAACAAGCGCCTTTGGGAATAGGCCTTGGTCATAGCGCTGTGGTCGCTCAGAGAAGGTGGAGGTCGCGCCTAGTGCTGTTCGCACAGGGGAGTTTCGAAAAAGGGCCTGTGGATCGATAAACGAATATTCCAGCAGGGAATCGAAAGAGCCGATCCGACTCATGAAGTGAATGAATGATCCTTAGACTGGGAGGTCATGCAGAGACTCTATCGAGTTAGAGATGGTGTCTACATCAAAGACTTTGGGCCTTCATCCCCTTCTTGCCATGAAATGACGGACAACCCCTTCTTGGTTAGTACACCCAAAAATCCCAAAAGGTAAGGAGATGAGGGGATGAAGTATGGAAAGTGAAAAGTATGGTCGGGAATGGAATGATGGCTCATCAAAGAACCTCCCATTAGCATCCCTATCCCTTAGGGTGACCCACTTACTAGGGCACAATGTCAACCACCAAAGTGAAACATGGAAAATAACATAACGTCCAAGAAAACGTCACATAATCAAAAGCAGTAATAGATGCAACAAAATCAAATTCCTCAAATATTGAAATTAAAACCACCATAATACCTAACTTATACCTCATGGATCAAGGCCCAATGTCTTCAGGAGGCCAACTGATGTGGTGTATGTCGTCGTGATGAACCTGGTGCTGTGGTGGTGAGGTGGGTCTCTTTTTGTGCAAGTGGACACTTCTCGTCAAGATGTCTCTCAGTACTCCATGTATGCAACTCGAGGGCCTCGATACATCATCTCCTTAGTTTTCCTTAGGAATTGGGGATTACATTCCTGAAGGTACCCACTGAGAGATCCTTTTGATTTTTCTTTGTTTGGAAAGGTTGGTTACCATTTCATGGATACCTTAAATCTTCTTAGATTCACTGTGGGACTACCAATTTGGTTGTTTTTTTATCAAAACATCCATAATGATCTTGATTCTTTGCAAGTAATCACCTTATATCAATAGAATCAAACCAATTTTGACCCCTTTCTTTCTTCACTAGTTAAATTTGTTCCTTCTTCTTCTACCCCATCTTGTGAAAGTGTTCCACCTAGTTTGACTAGTACCCTTGAGTCTAATAGGAATAGGAAGAGGAAGAACATGAAGAAGAAGAAAAGAAAAGTGGGAAAGACACCAACCAATGCAAGTCATGTTGGGGGTAAGAAACCAACCTGTTGGGTCATTTAACACTTGTGCACATCCTTCCTAACACTGGGGGGTTAAGACCCAAGTTTCGTCGAGAGTTGACCAACAAAAAACCCAAAGCATCGACAGATCAATCCTCAACGAAGGTTGAAGAAGGTGTCACTCGAGTTGCAATGAGGATCATAGAGACCATATGGTCTTGTTTCGAGGATGAAGGACTAGACACACATAGGTCCATCTGGGATCACATTCATACATTCCATAGCTACATCTTACTACTGATAATAAGTAAAGCAATACACACACATATCTAAATACCTCATAAGAAACACATAATAGATTAGAAATGTTGCATCTTCATTATCATTGTCATTCCATCACAATATAAGCATAGATTAAGAAAATCATATATGACAACAACAGAGTTTCATAACCCTTTAGATAATTATTAGACTTACAATGCATTGCACCTTGCACATTCTCTCAGACTTTGGACATGTGACAGACTCAAACTCATATTCAAAAGCAGTACAACATTACAATGTTATAGAGACTCATAGAAATCTCATCAACAATGAATGACAACAATGAACCGATGAATCAATCAAAACCAATGTCAACCATCTCTTTAGGGTCTTTGTTGCCTTTATATCCATATTTGTTCGAGAGCTCTCTCCCTTTCAGATATGTTCCACTCACTCAAGTGATTAAAAGTCTTGGATGCTTCTTTCATATACCAATGCTCCACATAGCCTTTCGGCATCAAGGAAATATTAATTGCCTAGCCAGCTCATCCTCTGGCTATTCTATGTTCCCTTGTGTTGCTAGCAGTAATAATTTAGGGAGATTTACAGATGATTCTTTTCTTGATTCCGGTTGCAACTTCTTGATTTCCAGTGCATATGAAAAAACTTGAACTGGTGTGCACTTGGAAAACTTCAAGGTTGGTGCACAATATCAAAACTCGGTCTGACACACACTTCTTGTCATTATCAATACATTAGCTTAGGCGCATGTAAAAATGGAATGGGTGAAAACAAAACTTGGAATGAGGGCACACAAATTTGTTTTTGCACATGCACAAGATTAACCCAAATCTTTGGGTGCCAATAACCCCCCACCACTATTACTTGAATTGTCATGGAGCTAACAACTTTGTGTGTAAATGGCAGAAATATTGAGTAAGAGAAAATCACCTGACCTGGTGAAGTTGTAACCTTACACTGATCTAGGAGGGACTGCCTCATTAATCTATTGTTTCACCTGTCTTGAGTAATGGAAAATAATCATCATTGAAATATAGAACTATCAAACCATGTTGTGATTGCAGTCAGGTTTGAGTAAGAGCATATTATTTGTTTAGGGTATGGTTGCAACCTGACATACAGCTTGGAAGGAATTGAGTATGCCTCAAGGAACATGAAGTTTTCATGATTCATTTGGCCAGATGCTCAAACCTTTTCCTTTGATGGTGTATGTGGTGGTGGATGAGGGATCTGTTTAAAGCACACCATCCAAACACTCATCCATGAAAAACACTTAGGCCCCATCAAGAGAGAGCATCGTCCTTTGCTTGTATTTTTGTTCTGATAGGACAAGACATAGGATAGGGAAAGGTGAGTACCCATGGAAAGAGATGAGAGTAGGGATCCTAGAAAATAAGAGATTAGAGTTTCTCCCTATTAGCAAAGGTGATGATCCATGAAAATGGTCCTACCAACTTCAAGCTTATAGAGTTGGTGGAATTTTGCATCTACAAAACAAAACACTAGGAACTGTGTGAACTAATGTGGTACCTTGATGGAAAATAATATGGAAGGCCCATGTCCTAGCAGTTGATGAAAAATTGGAAGTTTGTATGAAAACAGAACTATGGGTTCTCAAGATGCTTGATTGAATTGGGTGGGACAAATGGTGACAATTTGCTAAGCCACACCATGAACATGAAGTTGGAAAGAGAACTAGGAAAATTTGATAAGGACGGGTGAATAGGGGGCATTTCCAAGAGAATGATGGAGGAAGTCATAGGCGGGGGTAGGACATAATGGGGTGAGGAGAATAAATCCATTGAGAGAATAAGGAAGGTGGTATATGTAGAGTGAATATTGGGGAAGGGTTAAGATAGAGTGATAGAAATATCCAACAGAGGGGATGGCTTGGAAAATAATTAGAAAGTGGCGGTGAAGCATCACACATGGGGATATTGTTTGTTGGATCTATCGTACTAGTGATGGATGTTGGGGATTGTGGTGGCATAACTAATTGTGTACATATGGCATGTGCGAGCTTCCCAAATTGGATTGCTTGAACTTTCAATGAATTGAATCACCATGAAACCACCTGAGCCCCGTGTGAATTCATGGTCAGAGCTAGGACCTATACTTGTGCCATAACAATGGATTGATTTGGTAATCTAGGGAATCTTCAAAAAATATCACTCTATCAAGTCTGCCTGTGCAAATGAGGTGGATTATGTGTTGTGAAAATGGTAAATTATTCCAACTATGAGATGGGATACCTGTTTTACATACTACACTAATCCTACTCTACCAAAATTTTAAGCTAAGAGAGGGAGCTAAATGATGGTTGACCCCTAAGGTTCGTAGTGCACCTTCAACCAACTATCATTAATAAGTCGCTTGAGCGGTTTTCCTTGTAATGTTTCCAAATCAGTGGCACCTACTTCACTGATGTAGACTAGTTTGAATGGACCCAACCAACGCATGCGTAGCTTGCGAGGATGTTGTAAATATTTTATATCATATAACAAAACTAAAGACCTAGGATGGAGGATTTTTTGGTGGATGTTTGGATCATGCCATGCCTTTTGTCTTTCCTTTTCAACCACCTAGTTGAATCCCACCAACATTTGGTCCTTTTCTAGTTCCACGAGTTCATCTAACCTATTTTGAAGGCACTGTTCATTCTTCATCTGGGTTTCTAGGGAAACCACGATGCTAGGAACAACAAATTCCTGCATCATGACTGCTACTTTTCCATAGACCAATCTGAATGGCGTGTGCTTTTTCAACCTTTTTCACTTTATTCGATAAGACCATAAAACTGCTAGGATCCACTGATCCTAGTCATCATGATGCACATTACAAACTTTAGTTAAATCATACTCTAAAATTTTATTAAAATATTCAACAATATTGTTGGCTTGAGGGTGATAAGGAGTGCTCCTTTGGTGATGGATCATGAACTCCTCTTTGAGTTGCTGAATAGTTTCGTTCAGAAATGCGAGCCCTGGTCACTCATCAACACCCATTGACAACTGAATTTGGTGATCACATTCTCAAAAATGAATCATGTTGTCATTTGTGTTGTGCAATATTTGATCGACACGATTTTGACCCATCTAGTTAGATATTGGATCGTGGTAATAATGTAGCACACCCCTGTGCGACTCACAGGGGGATTTATGGGACCCACATAATATATTTCCAATTTTTTAAATAGTTCTAGCATGGTCATTGGAAACAAAGGAAGCTCATATCTGACAAGGATTTCGTATGCATTGGCACATGTCACAATGCTTACAATAGTCTCTACAAAGAGTGAGGGCCACCAAATCCCTATGTGCAGAACCTTGCAAATTGTATCCTTACCTGCATTATGTCCTCCAACAATTCCCTCATGTGATTCATACAAAATGGAGTTTAGTTCATGTTCTAATTTACAACAACGTAGGATTCCATCCGCACCCAACTTATACAATTTTCTGACAATTAGCTGATGGTATGCACTGGGGGTTACTAGCTGATGACACTAATCCTGGGTGTATCCTGATGGAGGTTGTTCGGACATGAGAAATTGAGCGATCTCATCCAATTGACTGGGAATTGCTTCGACTCAGAAGATTTGCACATCTGGGAATTCGTCATCTAGGATTCAACTATCCTCACCAGTATCAAGCCAAGATAGATGATCTAGTCCAACATTGTACTTACCTGGATTGACTACAACTTCAAACTCAAACTCTTGGAAGAGAAACAACTAGCTGTTGGAATATTGGTTGTTGTCATTGATGTCAACCCTAGTCATGGGTTTTGGATTGCAAGATTGATGAAGGTATTTGGACATGAAGGAAAATGCACATGCATATACAACACCCATGGATGGATAGTATACATCATGTTGTTTCTGGTGGTATGTGGNAAGGAAGTGACATAAATGGTATAAATAAATATCATTATACATTCATTTGATAAACAAGTCAAATTTCAGAGGAAATCAGAAGTAAAGAAGGTCGGATTTCAAGGGAGGATGAAGTCTTTTGGTGATGTGTTCTAAGGTATGTTATTTTCAGGTCATCTTACCATTTTTGCTATAACTTTTTTTTCTAGAATGATTCAGATGGTGAAATTGCTATGGTATTGGGAATACATATCAAGGTACCTGTGGTAAAAGTTTCAACTCTTGATTCTCTATAATAATGGAGATACACTCTGTGTAAGATAGGGTTTTTGACCAGTCCTGAAGCTAGTCAATAAACAAGTGTTCCGGGTAAAACAATCATAACTTCTTCATCAAGAATCCAAAGGAAGTGGGACAAATTTCATTGGAAACAGTACGGACTTTAGTTTCTTGTGTTAGAGTTCAAAATCTGATGTTAAATATTGAGCGTGGGGTATTCTGTACAAGTTCGGTCTTCTGAATAAACTAGAATTGAACAAGGTTTACCATTCTCTCTATAACTTCTTTTTGGGGAGGATTCAAGGAGTGAAACTTGGAGAAGTTTCAGAGAATAAACTAAATAATATTATATATAGGATCAAAGTATTCCAAGAATTGAATAATTGTAGAAATTGGAGAAGTCTCATGAAGCATTATCAGGTTCTATGTGATGGTTGGTTGATGGTGATGATTTAATGTGAAGTTTTATTATCTCTTGTATATTCTCGGGCGGAAGGAAGGGGAAAGGATGGAGAGTTCAAATCTCTTGATATTGGAGGATTGTATCTTCCTCTTAGAGGTTTATCCCTCCCTTTACACTTGGAAGCTGTAGCTACCTTTGGAAGTCATTACTTCCCTTGAACAATAACTAT
>JASDQU010211531.1:4107-18646 GCA_032191745.1 Picea mariana | reverse complement strand
TATTATTACATCATCATCATCATTATTATTAGTGAATAATTATATTATAATGTTATTATTACAATATATGAAAAATACATAATTATTCAAATCACAATCATTTCTCTCATAATATTTAAGTAATTTTGTTTCTAAACATGTTTAATCAACATTTTGTATTTTGCTGGACAACAAATAATTCACCTTGATGATGAAATGAAAATTCATGGTAATTTCCTAAATTTGGAAATGTGTGGAATCTATCAGTGGAGCTATTGAAATTGCTGCAGAGCACCACAAAGAGGGCGTCCTTGGAAAGAGAATGAGCACCAGTGCTTGCTTGACAGTTTGGAAGCATAGGATGAAGTGTAATAATGAAAATTGGTTTGGTAAAAAAAAAAATTACCCTGTCACGGTGTGCCTGACGACAGGGATATACACCGGGTCGTAATGTTCAACGACACCGAGGTTCTTTATTCGATGCTTGTTTTTCTATTATAATGTATGACGATGCTTCTAAACAGTTAAGCACCGAGGTGTCATTTTTAAATGTGCATTGAGGTGTATGTTCTTTATAGGAACACTGGTAAGAAAACCTTCAAAAAATTGCCTACGCTAATGTAACACACCCACGACAGGGCATAACTAAAAAAATTTATTTTTCCTAGATTAGTCGAATCCTCCATCGATGGTCTCTAATCTTGGTCAATGGACCTTCAAAATTCCCGAGCTGAAGCAGCTCTTCGGTTCCCTGCTGGAATCTCTAAGAAATTGATCCACGAGTCTTTGCGAGACTTCACCCGTGCGAACTAGCACCAGGTGCAAGCTTCCTCCACGTGACCACCGATTGTGACCACGTGCCTATCCAAAAGGCACTTTGCAACCTCGAACCTCGGGTGTTTTTCTATGGGCCAAACCCGATACTCCTGATTTTCGATTTCCCGATCAGAGAATCCTCTAGGTGCTAGCTCCTCCCGCTAGGCTCCTTCGATTGAGACGTTGGGCGATAACCTGGGGCCCAACAACAAAGTGCTTCGGGACTTTGTGTTTCACATCTCCTGAGGGTAGTTCTTTTCTCCTCTCTGAAGTCCGATATGCGAACTCCCTCCAAGACCCAATCTATGGTCCACACTCTCCCTTCGATCGACGACTGTGATCAAATCGTGAGTTCGTGTCTCGGGTATTTGGATGTGAGTCCACCCTAACTCTTCCAAACCCTGATTTTTCGATAGAGTGAGATCAACGGTCCACGGTCTTTTGTGATCCTACAATCTAGATCAACTCACAAGTTCAGATCTTGCTGGTTCTCACGATTATGCCTTTGACTTTCCCAATTTGTGAGTCAGTGAAACACTGATCTCACGCCATGTGTCCTATCCTGACAGACGGTTAGGATTGTTGTGACTCCTAACTCCTTGGGTATTCGCCTCTTGAGTTCTCCGCATGTTCTTCCTCTGAAGTACGTGGATATCTGCCATGTGTCCTCTAAATCCAACGGCTCAGAGTCACCTCACACCTTGCCCTTTGCAAAGTTTAGATTTCTCTCCCCCGGTTCTTCCTATGTCCAAGTTCTTAAACTCTCGGATCTGCTTCCACCTATCAGCCCTGACGATGAATGGTTCCGATGATTTAGAAACTTCGAGACTTGGCAAAGTCCACTCTCATGTATACTTTCGAAGGGTTTAACCTTCATTCACATTTCCTGGATCCAACGACTATTGGTCCTCGCACTCAGATCTGATGGCCCATATCTGATATCCTCCTGCGCGCTCTTCTAATTGTCTGAACATGAATTTCAATGGCCCGGATCTTTCACAGTGCTCGATCCAAAGACCACTATCGCTCCTCCTCCCAAGATTTCGCTTTCTTACCTGACTTGGAATATTTCAGATGTTTCGAAGGCCTCAACCTTCGATCTACCTCTTGTTAGCCCTGATATATGGGTCTCAACTTCCACTTTCCCTCCGGAGCTTACAAACATGAAACAAGTTCACCTCTTGGACCTCATCTACACTTTTGAGGAGCACTTATATCTTCTGATCCTAGTTCTTAGGGGATCTCGAGTTCCCACATACTCCTTGCGTTAATCTGCTCACGTCAGATCAATGGTCCACGACCTTCCTTGATCCAACGGTCCAAATCACATCGCAACTTCAGGTTTCGGAAGTTTAGTGGTGCCAACGTGCAATTCTCCCAATGTGCGGAATCCGATATCACCAATCCGACAGTCAAGGAGGGTCCTGATAGATCCTTGGATCTATGGTCTAGATTTCATCGCTAATTCGGGTTTTGGGGGTTTAGTCACACCAACGCATGATTCTCCCATCGTGCAAACTCTGAACTCACAGACCCAACGATCAAGGTGGGTCTCGATAGATCCTTATATCTATGGTCCAGATTGCATCGCGACTTCGGGTTTCAAATTTCAGAGAATCGGTCCCCTTCATGATGATTACCAACATTCGTCGAACTACAAAGACTGAAGGAATCGAGGCATTAACGTCTGCACTCCTTCTTCAAATCTAACGGTTGTGACATACCTTGGATCCTCCCGAATGGATATCGTTCATTCATCTTCCAATCGAAAGGATATTCCCTTCCGATACTTGAATCTCATTATCCTTCCTGATCTTCGTCAGTTATGAAGGACCTAAGAGCGTTACGCTCTTTCTACTGGACTTAACACTTATAAGAATTTATGCGTACCCCTTGCGCTCATTCATCAATTCTAGAACTTAAGTGGTTCTCGGTTTCTACTTGCCTCACAGAGAACTTGTTCATATCTGCACTACCTCTCTCGAGTCTAACAGACTCCGTCCTTGAAGGGACTCAGAATTACTAGGAGGGTCGACATGCGTTCATGAAAATGTGTCCAAGGTTGACGAACATACAGTTCGTGATTCTAGCTTAAGCCACCACAGGACGCAAGCATTTACGAGTATGAAACATGTCCTATCCATATGAATTCCTACTTGCCTAATTTTACATATAGGCTGATACAAAGAAGGAAATACAGTATAAATCATTAAGCAAACATAACCATCCCTGCAACATTCATAGTATATCCAACTTTAACTCACAGTACCACTTAAATACACAATATATGCGATTACTTATCTATTACAAGTGGTAGCCAACTAACTCACTGTGGGTGTTCTTCCTTCCACCCTACCATAGGCTCAGAGGCATTCATTCTTATCACTCTGGCCACCCTCGTGCCAAGCCATGATATCACCAAGGAACTCTCGCAGTTCTCAAGGATTCTTTCTCTGTTCATCTTCTGCTGAGGTTCTGTTCTCTGCAACTTTCAGAGATTTCTCTTTGTTGTTGCCTCGACAAGGTTTATCAAATGCTCCCTCAGCATCAAGCTCATGGCCTTCTATTCATTAACCCCTAGAGAGATCCACACATCTCCCTTATGAGCTTGCGCTCTCGTTCGGTGTCTCTTCTCTAGTTGTCCGTGTGTATCTATCTTACCTTCCTTCTTTTTTGGAAGGTTCCCGACCTATGACGTTCCTTTTGTCAGAAGGAAGCTCGGGTCTGCATATCTCTATGGTACTTCAGGCCGACATTCAACAGCTCGACCATGCTTCCATTCATAGGAGTGGTTGATAATTCAACCACTGGTCCTTTCTTCATTAACTCATTTCTCTCCTTGGGATCCGAAGGAGGTTTTTCATCTTCATCAATGGAAATTTGGGGTTATTTGGTATAATGAACCCTCTCGTATAGTTTTCACATTCTTCCTCTAGTGATATCATGGCCAGTACTTTCAAGGATTCACCCCCACAGTCAGTTATTGGCAACTCAAACAATAATACATTTACACTGTTCCCATGCCACAACATGGTAATCCTATTTTATGATTAATTACACGCTGGGGGAAATAGGGTGTTACAATTCCCTCCCCCTTAAAGGAACACCATCCTCGATGTTCTTTCTCAAAAACACCTGTCATGCCTTTCTCATTCAGCTGTTTCAAAAATCTTGATCCTTCTTTCTTGATCATGTCCTTTTCCAGACCCTTAATCTTTGTCACCCGCTTTCAGAAATTCTGGGACAACAGGTGCATTAATCATAGTCTCATGTGATAACATTGTATAAAAATTTCTAGGAACAATTTTCTTATCTTAACACAATAATCATCAGTGCAGTTTGTGGATTTGTATCCACATGGTTGTCTTGTTATCCAGGCTCACTATTTTTCCTTGTCATACCCATTGTGTGTATTATCCCATTAGTTTACAAGAACTATCAAGGTCTCCTCTTCCTTGTGGTCACTCACCCTCCAGGCCCAGGATCAGACATCCCCTTCACTACTATATAGTCCCTCAGATGATCCATCTTTCCTTTCCAATGTTTTCTCGCATGGGAAGAACTACTCATCGTGTGCATGATCCCAATATTTTACAAGAACTATCATGGTCTCCTCTTCCTTGCGGTCACTCACCCTCCAGGCCCAGGCTCAGGCATCCCCTTCACTTCTATACAGTTCCTCGGGTGATACATCTTGCCTTGCCAAGTTTTTCTGGCACAGGAAGAATTCCAGAGACTTTATCGAGCCTTACAGCCGAGGCATCCCTCATAATTTATCTACCAAGGCATCCCTTCGGCTTGTGTTATCTCAACACAACATATTCTAGGCGATCATGGCTTAACAACAACCATTTTTTTTTCATCATCTGTCCTTTCTGGACAGATCTTTTCTTTTGGATCAACGAAAGTTAGGGACGAAGGTTACTTTCCTTCTCCCGGCATAGTAATAGATAGGGACAAAGGTTACTCTCCTTCTCACTTGTATCATCGGTATACAAAAATTCATGAGACATCATTATAAATTTTAAATTCAAAATTTTCTTGTAAATCTGTCACCCACTGATTTTTCTGAATTCCACATTTTGTTTTCATATTTGTTCCGCACAGGAACCAGATTCATAATTATGGGACTTTCCTTCCCATAGCAGTTTGACTCAGTAGGTAATTGGTCTTCCTTATGGGCTCACAACGCTGCCATATCCAAGACCCCTTTACTTCCGGCACTTTCAACTTCAATCAACCAAACAAATTGTTAGTTTCCCATGCACGTATATTTTGTTATATCTTTATAATGTCATCACAAACAATTTCAGAGTTGTGCATACCAACAATCAAATTCACTTTCTCAAAAAGGAAAATACCATTCCTTGCAGTTTGGCTCAACAGGAAATTGGTCTTCTTTACGGGCTTACATCACTGCCATATCCATGACCCTTTACTTCCTGCAATTCATTATTTCTATAGCCAAACAAACTATTAGTCTCTCATGCATCCATGTATATATATATATTCAAAACCATGCATACTAACAGTTCATCACATCCGTATAAACATGAAAAGGGAATCCCATTCCTTTCTTATGCCTCATTTCAACATACCAAACCTTTCAAAATGTAATTCAACATTTTAAAGGATTTAACAAATGGCCAGTATTCACGACCACATTCATACCCAATGCACTCTTGCATTGATTTCAAGTTTGTCACAGTTTATGACAAGTTCTTGGCCATGGTGTGTTGGAATTTAACCAACCTCTTCACCACATGACTTATTCATTTTCATTCACTCTTACAACAGGACCATGCTTCCTGCTATAGGCCGATCATGATCCCAAATCAGTACACATGAAACTCAAAAGTTTCACATGAATGCCTTTAAGCAATCTTCCTTCATTAATAACTAGGGTGCCAACACTTATGGCCACCCAATTTGTTTTCCTTCCACACTTACTTAATCTAGGTAAAACATTGGAAGGTCCTCCTTCCTTACTGAAAATTCCATTGTCTGCCCTCTTATGCAACATGCATTCCCTCAATGCATTCCATGCAACATGCTAATGATGAGCACATTTATTCCCATAGAGCGAGTCCCCACGACCACAGTCTAACGTAGAGTGCTAAAGTCTACCTTTCTTCACTGACCCGGAGGACTCCGTTTTTATTTCCATGCGATCGAGAGCTGTGACCTCAACTCTATTCTTTTCAAGCGCTACCTTTTCAACTCCTGTGTCCGGGTGCTATGATCCTGGCTAAACCCCTTGTTCGCAAATCGACGATGAAGATCCGTCTTCCCCCATATCCAATGGCTGCAAGGGATTGCAGAAGCTCAACTAGTCCGCGGTTTAGGTCTCCTTTCGATCTCCACAATAGATGCGGGTCGTCCGATCTACGATCAGACCCCAAACTCAAAACAAAACTGTATTGAATTTAAATTGCAGGCATAGACTCCGTCGTTAACTTATGTGCCTATTCAATCCACGCAATGAATGTGGGCCGTCGATCTTATCGAACGACTAGCATTTGATTTGTTAACTCTAGTGGATCTTGAAATCAATCTGACGACTGAGATCGGTTTCCTTATGATGAATGATTCATGTTCATATCCTCTGTCAGGTTCTCGATTAACCTGATTCGATTAGGGTTTTCTTTCACAATCTCGATCTGTAGTTGATCGAAGGGATTTCTACGATTTCTTAGTAAAGGTTTTTGACCTTTTTTTTTCAACAAAGATCATTTGGTTCAAATGTTATTGCATCATACAATTAGTCTTCATTGCTAGAGGTTCACACCTCCATCATGTTGGTTGTGGAGCCTGATTATTTTCCTGATTCAGAGGTCTTTGTTTTCAATCGTGTTTATACCCCATGAAGACTTTACACCGCAGAAGAATGTACACTCTTCCACGCGGGGGAGTGCAGAGGGGGTTACCCCCTCTTCGAGGTTCGAGGGCGAAGCCCCCGAAGGAAAAATTACCTTGTAAAAATACATTGTAATTTCATTGTAAATATGGACCGTTCATTATAGGGTTGCAGATCTAACGATAGAAGTTATGTTAAGGTTTTTTGCCCTAGAAGGAAACCCTCTCTTATGAGGGAAATGTATTGCGGCTAGGCATGATAGCGAATATTGTATTCTGAGATAGGAGACTATGAGAATGAAGAGGAAGTTACAACAGGTTTGTTGTAGGTTGTATCCCTTCACTTGCTGGATAATAATAAAGGAAGGACCTGGAAATTTCTCTGGTGGACGTAGCCCACACTGCGTGAACCACGTATATATGTGTCTCTATTGTATTGTGTATCTTTTGTATTTTATTTCTGCATTTTTTTATTTTATTGCTCCGCAATACTGTTTTTCTAACACATCACTCGGGTTCTCCCTTTTGAATCATACCCTACTTGGGTATCCATGGCATACAACTGCCCTTTTAAAATTACATGCTTAACATTAGACAATAAAATATTTCAGAAAGGATTCTTACCCAATCTTTTCATACCTATTCTTGGTTGCTACCACCCTCTTTCTAATTTTTGCCTCATCAACAATGCTTTTAGGGGGATTCTTATAGTCCTGTCAAAAATATTTCGACCACAACCTTCCCATGTTCATCCTCTACTTGAGGTTGCCCATCATTGGTAACCATCTTCCTCAACAGTTCCAATTCCTTTCTATACACAAAATGCATCATTACTTGTAATATCAATGAAAATGCATGTATCATAACATCCAAATTCATAACTTCTTCAAAATGTCCTAGTATATCTTTATGCACTTCATCACATTATCTTCAAGGGTCTCCATAAATGCAATACATACAGTTCACAACTGTTCCTGCAGTAATACAATCATCATCACTATGATGTCAAAACATTTACTTTTATCAATAAATCAACTTTCTCATTCCAGAGGAAACATAACACATAGTAAGAAGGGAGTTGGGGAATCTCCCCTTCTTCCAATTCTTTCTACACCGCCTGAGACTTTTCATCCCAGCTAAGTTATCTCTAAAGGCTTCATTGCATTTTCTTAACATGGATTTAACAAAGCCTATTCAATCAAACATACTCCTGTATCCATTCATTAGTCTTCTATTCATTACATGATTCTTTCAAAATGTAATCCAATATTCTTATATATAGACAGGCTTTGCAACCCATTGCCCAAACTTCAACAATTATTAGGGTTGTGACTATGTTCTTCTGACAGAGTCCTTACACAGTTTCTTTGTAGGGAACTTCCACCGCATGCAAATTCTTTACTGCACGTCCACCACTACCTGTGGACTCAAGCTTGAGTTAGCTTTAGCTAATTACCAAATATTCCTTAAGAAATATAAACGTGCGTCTGGGTCAGGTACCCAGATTATGTATCCATACATATTTTAGTTTGTTCACTTACTTCCATGATGTACTTAACGATATTCATAATCATCAGCCTGTGTGTAACTTCCATAGGATAATTCATAGCCTACATACATATTTACTTTACAATCAATCAACTCATGATTGTTTACAATCATTCTCATGTGACCTTCAAGGCATAATCAATTGCCTCTTATTATGACAACAGACCATCCTTGATCTTCCACCCTTTCTTCTATTTACACTAATATTTCTTGAGGGAATGGAACACATTCCCCTTAAGCTATCATTCAAAACATAACTTTCACGACTCTTCAGAATGGAGTCAACCATGCATGATCAAAATCTGGACCAGGGGTCAAATTTTAGCTCAAAAATCAACGTTCTCGGAATTGCCTCAAAATGAATGAGAGTGTAACCCTCATCGTTGCAAACCCAACGCAACTTGTTTCGTCTCAAACGGACATCAGGAGCGAGAGATATTGCGATCTGTTCCAATCGTCAAACATGGGAAAAAAAAAGGGACGCTGACTATGCAGTCCGTACAGGCTGACGTGGCAGAGACCGTACGATCGTACGTTGATGTGGCATGTGATGACATGGCCATTTTTTATTGGCATATGTGGTCGAATTAGGTTGTGACATGTGGCATCATTTTTTGTTCAATGGTATGGTGCCACGTGGCCCAGTCATGGGCTGCCATGTGGCACCCCGGTATTGGCTATTGGTTGTTGTTTAAAATTGTATGGGGTCCGTGGGGGTCGAACCCTGGACCTCCCCTTTGGCTCCGCGCTTTTGTAGAGTGTGGGATACCACTATCCCACACGTTGTTACTTGTAAACTATATGCAATGCAAATTATTTGAATTCAATTTATGTGATAGTCGGTGCGGGGGTCCGGGCTGGGGCTTAGCCCCAGCCCCCGGTCACATTTACATTGCATTCGACCATACCCTCCGGTAAATGATGCAATTTTTTTAAATGTGTAGCCCATGGTTTCTTGTGTTACACCATGTGACTTCAACCTTAGCGCGGGGGTTGGAAAACAGAGCCCTTTTTACATTTGTGCGAGGTCATATGACCCTCATGTGCCCGAGAGCTAGGCGGTTAGGGGCTGGCGTGCCCATAACCGTCCTACAGTTCGCACCGTTGGCGCGGTTGCGCTTGGTGCCAGGTTTTTTCACTTAAATAAGCATGTGTGCTAGGTTGAACGTATAGGAGGTGCGTTTTGGCGAACCAGAGACAACAAGCTTGAAGGAAGAGAATGACAGGAGGCCTATCTTCTTCATTTTTTGGCCGAATGAGGTGCCGTAAAAGCCCAGCTAGGGGTTTTTGGACGTTCTGAATCCATTGGAACTATTTACACAGCCATTTGAAGACTTCTTTTGTAGGTTTTTAACCATTGAAGTTTCAGGAAGCTCCAGGGAGCTTGAAGCCCTCATTGATTGAGGTCATGTTTTGGTGAGTCCAAGTTTGTTTTCTATGACTGAATAGTCATTTTTTGGCTAATTGTTATGCTCTGAACACATTGGGACAGGTTTCATAGGTTTTTGAGGAATTTTATAGGTGTTTTTTCCATAGAGAAGCTCATGGAAGCTTAAGGCCACATATAGAAGAGGTCATGCCCGTATGAGCCATGATCCGTTTTCAGAGTTCTATTAGTCATTTTTAGGGTTTTTATGTATTCTGATCCCAATGGTATAGTCAAAATTTCCATTGGAGTTGAGAAGCAACTTGTAAAATAATCTTTGACAAATTAATCCCAGAGAGCCAAGTCCATTGATGGAGGCTCAAGGAGATGTAGCCTAGAGAGGGGTGAACTCCTTTATCATGTTGTTATTGTTCTGAGTTTGATGGTTTATTTGCTGCAAGTTATGTTGCTGTGTTTTTATTTAAAGCACATATTTAACCATTTAAAGAACATTTCCTCACACATGAACATTTCAAAGAAGAAGCATAAACTTAGCATATAATCTATATTGCATATTTTAACACATGAAGCAAGGTCCTGTAAAGTTTATTTTAATGAAGTAGAGGGTGCTTGCATAGCATAACAAGTCAGCCCACTATTTTCAGATCAGGTGGTATCAGAGCACTAGTTTGTTTTGCTCATGTGTTTGCCATTGATAGCTTGAGATTTAGTTGTTGGTATTTGTGCAAGTTTTGTGTTGAAGTTTGATATCTTGCAAGGATGGAGGAAGCTTCAAACATTGGTAGTTCTCATACATCTTCAAAATCCAAGTTCTTTGACAAAGAGATGTTGAAGGAGATTTTAACCATGAGAGATTTGATGAAAGAGATGTGTGAAGACAGAAATGAGAGCATTACCCTTGAAGAGCAGTTGATCGCCATGAAGAAGGAGAAAGACCAGCTTCTTGAAAAGTTGCATGAGATGGAGAATCAACTCCATGAGGCAAAGGAAATCCTTACCAAGTACATGCATGAATATAAGGTATGCAATGTTAGTTTATCTTCTAATTCCTCTCAAGATGAATGTTTTGGTGTTTTTGAAAATCACACAAGATGAATAGGGTCCAAGTTATTGTTAAAAATGGGCTATGAAGGTAGAGGTTTGGGCAAGCATGCACAAGGCATTGTTGAGCCTATTGTTGTTGAAGAAAGACCCAAGTATTGTGGTCTTGGATATGAACAAAAATATGGAGCAAATTCCAAAGTCGAGGAGACAAGGGAAAAAGTTCCAAGAACAAATTTTGTTTCAAGTTCACCTCCTCAAGAAGGCTATAAAGGTGAAAGTTCAAGAACTTTTGTTGAAAGTTCAATCCCTCCAGCATGCAAGGCTTGTGTTCAAGATGAATGCAAATGTGTGAAACGAAAGAGTTGTGACAACCATGAGGACAAGAACACTGTTGATGGTCTTCAAAGGAGAGCTTGTAACTCTTCAAATTCACCTCCTCCAAGAGGCGATAAAGGTGAATGTTCAAGGTATAATTCTGCTTATCATTCAGTTGCTTTTGATTATGTTAAGCATGATAAATTTGTATGTAAAAATGGAAGAAAGAATCCATGTACATATTGTGGTTTATATAACCATCATATTTCAAAATGTTGGAAAAGATTAACCATTTTCAGGAAACTTTACAAGCAAAGACAACGTGAAAAGAGGATGCAAAAGATTTGCACTCATTGTCAGAAGAGGGGTCATCTCATTGACCAATGTTGGACATTGCATCCAACTACTCATCCACAGCATAAGAAGCAGATGGACAAAGAGATTGGCAAGAATGGAAGAGGAGATTCCATCATTGATTTGTGTCAAGATGATTCACAAGAGGACGATTTTCAGCAGAAAAAGTCACCGTTGAGTTGGCTTGGTAAGAAATGGTTGGATTTCTTGAGCAAGTAAGGCTTGCATTTTCTATTGTAAATGCACTTTTCAGTCTTATGTGTGCATTTATGTTGAAAGTATGACAAGTGGCAGCAGTTTATCACAACTTGTATGATGCAAGTTGCATGTGAATGCAATTCGTTTGAAGGCATTTTTGTTGTTGCACAACTTCGCCAAGAGGATGTAAAAGATGGATATGATGTTCACTTGTTACAGCCATATATATTTTTCATGTTCAGCTCTTATATACCCACATGTTTTTGGGTTTATGTACTTATGTTTGTACTTGAAGGAGAGTTGAAGAAGCACGCACATGCATGTGTTTTTGTGTATGTGTAAGTAGCGAACCTGGTGATGGTTCATCATGAATGATTCATGATTGTAACATGATTGTGTATCATGTTTATCGACTTGTTATTTTGGAAGGTTGATATGTTTCAAATGATTTTTGACTTGTGTCGATGTTGTCTTGACGACTATGTTGTGTCGATCATGTTTTTCGACTTGTGTTTAGTTGATGGTGTTTTTTTGGTTGTAAGTTGATTTTGAGTACACCAAGATGCAGGAAAACACCATGTTCTTTGATGAAGTACAAGATGCGACAGTTTGCTTGAAGAGCAAAAAGACTTTGTTGGCATCATTTTCAGTCTTGTATAAATTTGCTTTCAAGATTGATGGTTTTCTTGGCTTGTGACAAGATGTCGCAAGAAAGTTTTTGCAGCCATTGGAGAGCTGATTGTTTTGACGTCAAAGAGTTCACAAGAAGGACTTGATTCTCAGTGGGAAGGTTGGCAGTCTTCCAAGCACAAAGATAATAGTGGGTCAGCAGCAGCCAGAGGACAGTGGTTGAGGGACATAGCCAGTTGCAGTGCAAGGCATGTCAAAGTATCCAGGTGATTATCAAAAAGACTTTTCAAGTAGAATCAGTTGATAGAACTTGAAAGTAGAGGAGTATTGAATCTCATAAAGATAATCATAAGCTTTTGTGGGTCCAAAATCTTTTCAGTGGGAAGGTGTGATCAAAATTTGGACTAGGGGTCAAATTTTAGCTCAAAAATCAATGTTCTCAGAATTGTCTCAAAACGAACGAGAGCGTAGCCCTCGTCGTTGCAAACCCAACGCAACTCGTTTCGTCTCAAACAGACGTCGAGAGCGAGCGATATTGCAATCTGTTCGAATCGTCAAATAGGCAAAAAAAAAAGGGATGTTGACTATGCAGTTCGTACAGTCCGTACAAGATGACGTGGCAGAGACTGTACGACCGTACGTTGATGTGTCATGTGATGACATGGCCATTTTTTATTTGCATATGTGGTCGAATTAGGCTGTGACACGTGGCATCATTTTTTGGTCAATGGTATGGTGCCACGTGGCCCAGTCATGGGCTGCCACGTGGCACCCCCGTATTGGCTATTGGTTGTTGTTTAAAATTGTATGGGGTCCATGGGGGTCGAACCCCGGACCTCCCCTTTGGCTCCACGCTTTGGTAGAGTGTGGGATACCTCTAGCCCACACATTGTTACTTGTAAACTATATGCAATGCAAATTATTTGAATTCAATTTATGTGATAATCGACACGGGGGTCCGGGCTGGGGCTTAGCCCCAGCCCCCAGTCACATTCACATTTCATTCGACCATACCCTCCAGTAAATGGCATGGGGTTTTTAAATGTGTAGCTCGTGGTTTCTTGTGTTACACCATGTGACTTCAACCTTAGCGCGGGGGTTGGAAAACGGAGCCCTTTTTACATTTGCGTGAGGACATATGACCCTCATGTGCCCGAGAGCTAGGCGGTTAGGGGCTGGCGCGCCCATAACCATCCTACAGTTCACACCGTTGGTGCGGTTGTGCCTGGTGCCAAGTTTTTGCGCTTAAATAAGCGTGTGTTCTAGGTTGAACGTACAGGAGGTGTGTTTTGGCGAACCAGAGACAACAAGCTTGAAGGAAGAGAATGGCAGGAGGCCTATCTTCTTCATTTTTTGGCCGAATGAGGTGCCATAAAAGCCCAGCTAGGGGTTTTTGAACATTTTGAATCCATTGGCACTGTTTTCACAGCCATTTGAAGACTTCTTTTGCAGGTTTTTAACCATTGAAGTTTCAAGAAGCTCCAGGGAGCTTGAAGCCCTCATTGATTGAGGTCATGTTTTGGTGAGTCCAAGTTTGTTTTCTATGAATAATAGTCATTTTTGTCTAATTGTTATGCTCTGAACACATTGGGATAGGTTTCAGAGGCTTTTGAGGACTTTTACAGGTGTTTTTTTCCATAGAGAAGCTCATGGAAGCTTAAGGCCACATGTAGAAGAGGTCATGCCCGGATGAGCCATGATCCGTTTTCAGAGTTATATTAGTCATTTTTAGGGTTTTTATGTATTCTGATCCCAATGGTACAGTCAGAATTTCCATTGGAGTTGAGCAACAACTTGTAAAAGAATCTTTGACAAATTAATCCCAGAGAGCCAAGTCCATTGATGGAGGCTCAAGGAGATGTAGCCCAGAGAGGGGTGAACTCCTTTATCATGTTGTTATTGTTCTGAGTTTGATGGTTTATTTGCTGCAAGTTATGTTGCTGTGTTTTTATTTAAAGAACATATTTAACCATTTAAAGAACATTTCCTCACACATGAACATTTCAAAGAAGAAGCATAAACTTAGCATATAATCTATCTTGCATATTTTAACACATGAAGCAAGGTCCTGTAAAGTTTATTTTAATGAAGTAGAGGGTGCTTGCATAGCATAACAAGTCATCCCACTATTTTCAAATCAATGCAACCATGGTATTATTATACTATTCATTCAATCTTGGCAAGTGCTAAGATTGCCTCACATTTCACTCATCAGGGCAACCATATTGGGCCTTTAGTATACTTATACTCTTACATCATACATGTGCATCACTTGCACATTTGATATCATTCGTATATAACCGGTATTATTATCACACTTCATATCAAGAAGCTTCTCAATGCATTAGATCCATGCACTCAAGCATACACACACAACTAAGTATTCATCATACTAGCTTAGTTTTATCATTA